>CAUYRT010014282.1:0-51894 GCA_963574885.1 Lepilemur ruficaudatus
TTTTAAGCTAATAAACTAGAAAAAGAAACTATAAATTCAAACAAAGTAAAAGAACAGAGATCATTAACAGAAATTCATGAAATTTCTGTCATGACAGAAATTCATGAAACAGAAAAAAGTGCCGTAAAGAAGATCAACGAAGTCAAAAGGACGAGAGAACACACAGTGTTAATGGACACAGTAGTTTTCATGCAGAGATGGCAGAACTTAAATGTGAGACAATGGTATTGATAACTGCATTACAACAAAATTGAAAATTTAGATGACATGGACAATTTCTAAGAAAAATAAAGTGCTGTGACTAACTCAAAAAGAAGTACTTAAACTACATGGATTGTGACCACTGAAGAAATACAGATGTAGAAAACACAGATCAAAATGGTAGAAATATATCCAAAACAAACATGAAAAATTCACTGGGCAGTAACCAAAGTTGTCCAACAAGGTTTTTAAAAAAAATCTAGTTATATGCTGTTTAGAAGAATCACAACTTAAAACATACAATCATGGAAAGGCTGCAGAAAAATTATGAGAAAAGGAATATCAGGAAACGCTACTGAAATGACAGCTTGTATTACCAGAGATAAATATAACTATTATATACTGACACATATTCAATTCATCTTGAAGATATAACCACTTCTAAACTAAGTATGTCACTATTAACATGCTTTTAAAAACTCAAAGCAAATGTTAGAACTGCAAGAATAACATGATAAATACATCACCATTATGGGCAATGTTAATATACCCTCTCTTGGTGAAATTTTAATAAGAAAAAAATAATATTAGGGTGGAGATTTGAACAATAAAATTACAAAGTACTGAATGATCAGAGGCTACATATTCTTTTCAAGTATACATGAAAATTCATAAAAAGTGACCATATATTAGGCATGAATCAATTCTCAAATACTTAATCTGTATCACAGAGACTATTATTTCATTTTGAAGTAATTAAAATAAAGTCAATAAAAAGATGACTCTATAAAAATCTATATGGGGACTTAAATCTCTCCTAAATTACTCAGGGTTCAAAGAAGAAATCACAGGGAAAATTGGAATATATTTAAAACTCTATGATAGTAAAAATATCTTATGCCAAAATACATGAAATGCCAGTTAAAGCAGTATTTAGGGAGAAGTATAAGCAATGGAATGTTTATGTTAGCAAAGACTTAAAGCTGAAAATTAATGGACTAAGCATCCCACTTCAAAGTTAAAATAAATAAAGAATATAGAAAGGAGGAAATAATTAGAGTAGAAACAATTAAATGGAGTACAAACGTACAATAGAAAAGATTGACAACATGAAAGTTCTATAATAAAAGTTAAAATAATTGACAAAATCCTGACAAAATTAAGTTAAAAAAGAGAAGGTACAAATAAGCCATATAATACATGAAAAAGAAGACAATTATAAGCACATCAGTGATATAAAAATATAATCTATAGCATAATTAGCCTATACAATTAGCTTAAAATGAACACATAATATAAAAACTAAAGAAAAAATTAAAAATCTGGATAATCCTGTAATCTTTAAAGAATTCATTTTATAATCAGTAGTTAACAACCTTCCCCAGAAGGAAACATCAGGTCCAAATGGTTTAATAGGCAAGTTTTACCAAACATTTGAAGAATAGGAAATTCTGATCTTACATAAAGTTTGACACAGAGAAATAGTGGCAATTTTTCCTGATTGCTTTTGTGTAGCAAACATAAACTTTGCGCCAAAAGTAGATAAGGATAACATGAGAAAGGAAATCATAGTTTCATGTTCTTATGAACATTCAGAAACCAAAAATTTATTAGCAAAAAATTGTCAGAGACTGCCACATAGAAAGATAAACAGGATGACTAAAGTGGATTCATTCTCAAAATGCTAGCTTATTATGTAAATAAAATATTTAAATTAGTATGAGAATTTATCGAGTTTCCTATAATAAGAAATACGAAAATGTCAAATACAGATTGTATTTTGGTTGGAATTCTTATATACAACAAGTGAATCTTAAATTGGTACAACCACTTTGGAAAATCACAACCATGTAGCAAAAGATCTGCTAAAGCAAAACATATGCACGCACACTTAGCAATTCTACATCTAGATACAAATTAACATGAAAGCATGAGTACAAAAAAAAAAAACATATACAAGAATGTTCATAGTAGCCATATCCCCCAAACTGGAAACTATTTAAAAATCTACCAACTTAGTTAGGATCCATAAATTATAGTCTGTTTATATAATGTAACTCTATACAGCAGCTGTAACCATATTCCAAATGGATGTATGTCACAAAAACATAATATTGAGGGAAAGAAGCTAGACATAAAAGAATACATCCTGTATGATTCCATAAGTGCCAAAAAGATGGAAAGCTAATCCAGTAGTTACGTTTACGGGGGGCAGACACTGGTTGAGGCGGTCCTCATGTTATGAAGATACTTTCATTCTTGGTCTGGATGCTGGTTACATGGACCTATGCTCTTTGAAAATTCATGAAACTGTATACTTATGACTTGTGCATTTTATTGAAGTATAATATAATATTCAAGAAAGTTGCATTTCTATAACCTAGCTGCACACAGAGAGGTACTAAAAATGATAATAAATATAATAACAACATATAACTTTCTAGGACTGAACAATAACACTTGTGCATGATTCTTATGAAGAAAATTATAAAATTCTATTGAAAGGCATTAAACATGACCTAAATAAATAGAGAGATATATTATAGGGTAGAAAGACTCTGTGTGTTTAACATGTCAGTTCTTCACAGACTAATCTATCAATCCAATGGCAACTAAAATAAAAATCCCAATGGAACTTGACAAGTGAGTTATCTAATGTGTACAGAAGAGGATATCCCAAATAAGAAATTGTGAAGGGCATTGTCCTCCCAGTAATAAAGGCATTCTATAAATTGTAGAAATTAAGAGACTGTGATGTTGGTATAGGGATCAAGTAGAGCAGTATGGAAAGTCCAGGAATAGGTGCATGTGCATGTGGAACTTTTTGTAAATGGGTCGTGAAACAGTCCTATATAGTAGTGGAATAATTGCTCATCCACATGGAAAAATTGCTGGGATCCTATTACTCCCATGCACAGAATCAATTTACAATGAATGAAGGACTTAAATATAAAAGCCAAACTTTCACAATAAAAGAAAAATATAAAGAAAATACTTTTTGAATGTGGGGTATATAGAGAAAGATTTCTTAAATATTATACAAATAGTAATGTTGATTGATAAATCAAATGTATTAAAACTTTGAATTTTTGTTCCTCAAAAAGCACCCCAAATCAATTAAAAATGCAAACCACACACTGGGAGAAAATATTTGCAGCATACATAAAGCCAACAACAAATAAGTATCTGGAATAAATCATGGGTCTCAGTGAATCAATTTTAAAAAAGCATTTAAAAAGAAAAGAAAACATGAACAAAGAAGACATTTCATAGAATGTGAGTGATTATAAAAAACTGAGAAAGCATATTAAAATTTTAGAAATAGATATTAGAAGTACTGTGTAATATGATTTCACATCCTACATGTAACAAAATGTTTAAAAGTCAGGCATTGTCAAACACGAGCAAGGATGCAGAGCAATAGGGAGGTATAAATTGGTAAAATCACTTTAGGTAAAGTTGGCATTTCATTATAGAGCAAAAGATGGATATGTCTTCCATCTTAGCAATTCCATTCGGAAGGAGATAACCTAGATAAATCGTACCCATGTTTATCACGGATTATGCACCAAAATGTTTTTAGCAAATTTGTACAAGCTAAAAACTGGAAACAATCCAAAATGGATCAGTAGTAAAATGGATAAGAAAATTGTGATATTTACACTCAACGGGGATACTATACAGCAGTTGAAAACGAGCAAATTATAGCTACTGGTATCAAAGTCAATGAATTTCAAGAGAAAAATAAATATTACAGTAGAATGCATTCAATATGACTCATTACCATTAAGGTAAAAAATTTCATTTTGCATTATTTATGTATATAAACACTTGAATGATTAGCACAAAATTCAGAATAGAGTTTTCCTGGAGGGATGGAGAAATGTATAAATTAGGGGAGGACAATGAAGTGTACGTCAGAGGTATTGACATGTTCTACTTAAACTGCTGTTGATGTGTGTTCCTTTGATTCCTTATACTTTATGTATACCATGCATATCCCAGCACCTGGAAATTTAAAAGAATATTGAATAAGAATAAAAGAATTATGTCACACAACTCTCAGGTGAAAGAGGAAATCAATACTAAAATTGCAGAATACCTGGAAAATTAAAATCAAAATAACACATATGAGACCTGATGGGATACAGCTAAAGCAGTGCATTTGTGGGCTTGATTTCTGCTCTCTGATGTTTATTAGTCTGTTTTTAATTAAGAAGCTAACTTAAGAAATTAGGAAATTTTCAACAAAATAAACTGAAGGAAGTAAAAGAAAAATTTAGTATCTGGGCATTAATACAATGTAAGAAAAATAATGGCTTTTGTAATGGAGCTTGGGGGTAATTGGCACAATGATTTTGTAGCTAGAAAACACAAAAAAATTGATAAAGAACACATGAAAAACACAGTAACAATAACAAAATATTACAGCATAATTAAAGAATGAGATAGATCAAAACATACTGATATATCCAGAATGATTGGTAAAATTCATTGCTAATTAAAAAAACAAAAATGCAAAACATTTCAGTTTCTTTTTCTGTTTAAAAAATTAAAAAAGTAAAAAGAAAAGAAAACATTTTGTCACTTTCTTATTAGGTTGAACATATACTAACCATATGACCCAACAACTCAACTACTGGGTGTTTATTTTAGAGAAATGAAAAGTTCACACAAAGCATGTACAGAAATATTTATAGCAGCATCTCTATTCATAATTACCAAAAGAGGTGGCTTTTAAGAAGTCTGTGGATAAACATGCTGTGGTACATCCACATGTTGGAATATTACTCAGCAATCAAAAAGGAACAAACTATTAACACATACAACCACTGGATAAAGTCAAAGGCATTCTTCTAAGGGAATTAAAACCATCTTAAAAGGTTACATATTGTGTGATTCCATTTATGTGACATTCTCAAAAAGACAAAACCATAGTAACAGAGAAGAGAGCAGCGGTTGTCAGGGGTTAGGAGTTGGGGTGGGCATGGTAGGGATGTTATGACTATGAAGGAATAGTATAAGGGAGTTTTTTAGGATGATGAAAATATGCTATATCCTGATAGTGGTGGTGGTTATATGAAATCTATATATATGTATTTAAGAATTCATAGAATTTACGTATTAAAAATATAAATATTTTGTATGATCGATTTTTGTAGGATGATTTAAACATACACAAATACATACTTAAGTAAAGAGTATCTCTAGGAGGTTGCATCCAAAATTACTAAGAATAGTTGTCTCCAGAGAGAGAAACAGGACAGAGAGCTCAGCTGAGGGAGAAGGAAGAATAGAGCCCTTGCTGTTGACCCTTCAGAATTTTGTATCATGTTCATTCATGATACACAAACTTTGAACAGTAATGCACATACTATACAAAACTCAATTGTGTTCCAAGTTAAAGAACGGAGGTTGCTATGGAATGGGGAAGGTGGTGCTTTTCTGTCATCGATAGGAACTTGGTCTAAATACAGAAAACGAGACGTAGGTCTGCAAAGGCCCAGTGTGCAGCACTTTCAGATGGAAATACACCTTGTTAAGACATCAGTCTCTAAAAAAACAATAGCCTGTGTACCAGTTATTACCCACTGAACACCAAGACCATGGCAATCATGGTCAAGTTGATCCGATCTAATTCTGATCTCCAGATATATATTTTGTGTTTTTTCTCAAGCTCCTCGTTAAGGGACCACGCCAGGAATAATTGTGTCAGATTATTGACTGAGAACTAACGCATTATATTTGTCAGCTTTTTGACCACTGTTGAGTCAACAAAGCCACGAACAATGAGTTATCTATTCAATGAGTTGGTGAAAACCTTTAGTCAACTCCAAATAAGACAGACGTCTCTGTCTTGGCACCCTTTAAATTTCTCTTCCCCTGGCATTTCCCGCTGTTACTGTCTCACGCTGGTCTCTGCTAGGATGGGTCTGTTGTATAAGACTCACCTTTTTTATCATTTGCAGAAGACGTGTATTACTGTGCTTTCTGTTGCTTATAACAGAATACCAGAAACTGGGAAATTTATATGGAAACGAAGCTTATTTCTTACAATTCTACAGTTCTGGAGGCTGGGAAGTCCAAAGTTGAGGGGGCACATCTGGTGAAAGCCTTCTTGCTGGTGGGGACTCTCTGCAGAGCCCAGAGGCAGTGCAGGGCATCACAGGGCCACATGGAGAGAGTCTGAGCGTGCTAATGAGCTGGCTCAGGTTTATCTTTCTCTTTTTACAAAGCTACTGGTTCCTCACCTCCCCGGTGCCCATGATAACCCATTAAGCCATTAACCCATTATTCCACAAATGGATTAATCTATTCATGAGGGCAGAGCACTCACGATCCAATCAATCACCTCTTAAAGGCCCCACCTTTCAGTACTGCCACCTTGGGGATTAAGTCTCGCCATGAGTTTTGGAGGGGACATTCACACCACAGCAACAGGCAAGGTCTTTACTAATGCTTTTGCTCAAGGATTAGCTTAAAATCTGAATTTTTATCACTGCTCTAGCTGAGGAACGTGGCTTTCCTCTCATTTATCCTGCAAAATGGATAGAGGCAAATGGCTTTCCCGCTTGCTTGCAGGGTCCCACAGTTCTGTTGCTTGCATTCTGAGTGATCTTTGTTCTCTCGCCAGCTACTCCTCAGTTCTGTACCTTTGTCTTCATTCCTTGCCCAGTGAGATAATGGGAAAGGTTGTTTTACTCCGTCCTTTTGGGCTGGAAAAATAACTTCCTTTTGGGGGTCTGAGCTCTTGTGTGGACTCCATCACACATCTGTGTGATATGTAAACACCCTTCATTTTACTGTGCGCAGCTCTGTGTTGGGGGCTTTTTAAAAAAATACATTATAGTGTGTGAATTCATGCATGTGGAAAGTGAAACTGCAGGTTTCACTTTGGACCCAAGCAAAGTACATTTCAAAAGAATAATCCAGATTATTCAAGAAGAATGTAGGCTGCAAGGTATTGCTCCTAGGCAGGGAAGGGCCCCAGGAGTGCATCTTCCTGCCAACTTACTGGCATTGCTGTGGGCACACAGGCCACTTCTTCCTGGGGTATTTTCAAGGGGGGTGGGAAGTGGGTATTAGAAATAAGACAGTGGAGCCCTGAACTTGTGCAAAATGATGGTGCTTTTGTACCCAGTTCACCACGTGCCTTGAAGGTGCTCGTCTCTTGGGCATCATAAAATCAAAGTGGAAACAGACACTCTCCCTCTTTATCCCTGATCTGTGCCCAGCAATATGCTGTATATTTGCAACTTCTCAAATTCTTAGTTTTGGGGAGCAACCCTACTTTATGGATAGGACCGAGAAAATGAGGCAGCATGGCCTGCTACAAGTGGAGGAGCTGAATTTCTGACTCCACGCTCACATTCATTTTTTATCCAGGACGTCTCTACCTGTACAATCAGAGGTCCCTGGGGCTGGCGTGTTGGGATTGATTAAAATCACCAAGACCCTTTCCTCCATGAACAGGACTGATTATCCTCTGAGAGACTGCTCTAAATGGATGCTCAATACATATTTGCTAAATAAATGAGAGATGGTAGTAGTTTTCCATCACATCAGTCTATAAAATGGCAGGTACAATCTGTAGCCTAATTTTACAGAGAGATGAACTGAGGTTCAGAGTGATTTGCCTTCAACAATATAATTAGAGAGAACCAGACTTATCTAAAAAAAAAATCATGAGCTATTCTGCAGAGGGAAATACAGTGAGTATAAATAAAGGCCAATTCTGCATCAGGCACTGAGAAATGAATATATGGAATGCCTTACAACACAAGACAGTTTGAATAGAAAAGTAAATTAAGTCAAAGGATACATGTAGAGGGCAGGCATTAAACATATAACGGCCAAAGTTTCCAGTCCAGAAGCCAAGTCTGTTAAGTAGAAATACGCTGTGGGACCAAGAACAGCAGTAGCAACAGCTCACCTGTTCAGAGCGTGGCTTAGAGTATGTGGGTGGAAGGAAAACGTCCCCGTCTGAAAGATCAACTCACAATAAGGAAGATCAGTAAGAACAAGATTTATTTACCGTGTGCATGGGAAGAATCACAGTGATCACCCAATATCCCAACGGGGTCCAGAAGTTCATATACTCTCATTTTAGAGAATGTATTGGGATAATAAGGAGGGGAAGGAAAGGCAATTGTTCTTTTGGGAGGGGGTCTGTCTGGCTTTATGCAGATAGAGGAAAAGCCCATTCCCACACCTGTTGATCTCTAAGGGCCTTTAATTTAAAATACTCTTTATGGCAAAGAGTCATAGTTTGGGGTGAAATTCCCTAAGCTCCGTCAAGTATAAACTGCTCAGGGCAGACTGTCTGGGTTCTAATTCCAATTCTGCTACTTACTAGCTGTGGAACAATGAGCACGTTGCATAACCTCTCTGTTTCTTATTTTACTTATCTATAAAACTAGGGATATTCAAAGTACCTATCTTGGGAAAGTTGCATTGATGAATAAATGAGTAAACATTTGTAAATCACTTAGAATAGTTCCTTGTGCATAATAAGGGTCATTTTAATTTTTGTTGCATAAAATTACTTTTAAGCTTCTTTGTCTTCTTCACAGCAATTTTATGAAGAATATTGCTTGTTATTTTGCAGATTTGGAATTTGGCTTAAAGAGGTCCTGTGACTAGACCTCTCTCACATGCTGGGATTCAAACCCATACTGTCTTGTCCCTGCAGCCAGGGCTCTTCTCCCAACTCCATCTATTCCTACATGAAACTTGCATTAAAATGCACACCCTAGAATCCACCTTCCCTTCTCTTCAGCAGGCACTCCTCAAAACAAAACCAAACAAAAAATGGTATTTTGAGTATTCTACCTCAGTCTTGTTTTTTTGTCACATACCTAAAAGCCAGAATTAAGAAGGAAATGGAAAGATAATAACACAGTACATGCACACGCACACACACACACACACACACACACACACAAAGGGTAATTACTGATTTTATTAAAAACATCTATCACAGACCCATATAACCATTGTTATTTCGGGCCTGGGAATACAATGCACACTATTAAGCCATTTGATGATTAGAGATAAAAGCATGATTAAATATGTTAATGAAAGTGCCAGACTGCATCAAGATGACTACCATACACTGACCTCAAAGAGACTGGGCTACCTATGTGACCCCTTCGTGAACTTTCTCTTCCACTAGGTTTTTTAGAGTGTTAGTTATTTTGTGCTAAAAAAAAAAATCTTCTGGGTAATGAAATTCTACCTGATCTCTGGGCCTGACCAGCTGCCCTGGTCTCTTGCCCTCTGGCTGCTATTGCAACCCATTTTCATTCTCTCCTTAGTGCAATTGGAAACTGGGCCCCTGGCATTCTTGTACCAGTTTCCTCTATTCTCAGGTCTGGAGGGAAAGGAACAAAATGCAGGCTAGAGGGAACTAATATTTGTCAACCATTGGCCAGGCATTGTGCTGCACATTTCATGTATTAAGACATTATTTCTAATTTAGCCTATTGCTATCCTCATCGCTGTCCCGTTTTCACATAGAAGACTGAGGCTCTGAGATATTAAATAGCATGGTGTGGTAATCATTAATGATGCATCTCAAATATTTTTATCTCCTCTTGGGCATAGGGTGGGCTTACCCTTCTCTGCCATCTTGGCTTAGGTGCATCCATATGAGTGTAAGTGACACATGTCTCATCTAAGTGGACCCTTAAAGAGCTGGTTTATGGATCACCATGAGCTCTTCCTTTGACATCTGCTTCATCAACTTGGGTCCACATATAACTAATATTAGCAGAGCCTTTTTCTAATCTGTCTGTGCACATATAATGTGAGTGGGAAATAAATATTTGTTATTTTCAAGCCACTAAGATTTGGGGCTTGTTTTTACTGCTGTATACCCATGTTCCATAATGTATATCGATCTGGGAGTGGGATTTAAATGCAAGTCTGTCTGTTTTCAAAGATCTTGCTGTTTCCACTGCTTCAGACTCTATTAATGAGACATGGTCAGACCCTAAGATCCAGAAGGACATTGTCTCTACCATGTGAGCAACAAGGAAGGGCACAGACATAGCCCCTGGTCAGAGGTTATGAAAACGTGGACCCACTGAGGATCCCAAAGGGGAAAGCACAGGACTCAGCATCTCAAGGTCATATTAGGAAATGGATCCATTGATTCTGTAACCTTGTACAAAAATCATCTAATCTCGGTTTTTTTCAACTATATAATGGGAATAATACCTCCTGCTATTTAAAGTCCCTGATGTCCGGGGAGCCTGATACTAGAAAATATCCTCATTTTTTTTCAAGTCAGGAAGGATATATTCAAGGATTACACAAGACATTGTACAACATTATTCACTACCATGAATGGAGAAAAAGATGTGAGATATAACTGGAACTGAGTGACAATAGTCTGGGCCTTGGCCAAAAGAACAAAGAAAGACGAGAAGATAGGAGGATGTACCCTGGGAATAGATACACCTGGAAGGCATCAGTGTCACCCTGAGGGCTTAGGTCAATAATAAAGGCCCCAAATATGAACTGGGATAATATGCCTGAGAGAGTCCATAGAGCTGTGCTCACTGAACGGTGTGGATGAGCAATCAGGTGTCCAGATCTGTCCCACAAACCAGTGTACTCCTTTTTTTATTGTTGTTGCAAATTACATTAGTGAAACATTTCTGAGCACAGATTCCCCAAACACACATATACTTACTATTAAATATATATAAATATACACACACATATATATGCATTACTAAAGGAATATATTATGTGTATTACATATACATGTTGTGTACATAAAATACACATCAAAGGGAAAATGTTAAAAAGTTGAATAAATAAACAGAATGAGGCAATCTAATATGTTCTTTCCATACTCTCCAATGGATCATTCAGCATGGGTTAGGATGTTCATAACCCATTACTGAGTCAATGGCTTTGCACCTTTCTGCCTGGAAGTGACTCTGTTGCCACCATCATCGAACCCATGAGGAAAAGAGCGCAGGAAAACTGTCCAACTGCTTCTTCTGGCTCAACCCCTTTCTCATTGAGTAGAATACTTTTAAAAAGACCGTGAACAATGTAAAATATTTTTTAATCAAATTCAAATGGAAAACACAGTCCAAGTGTTGCTTCTTTTCTCTTTCCAATGTCACAGAGGATTGTGAACAATCTGTGTCCCTTGGAGACCAAGCAGAAGGGTAGGCACATCTTGATATGCAGAGAAGTGTTAATGTACACATTTAAACCAATAGTTGCTGTTGCTCATATCAAACTCATGCTCCTCTTATGACCCTAAAAATCTGTCATCTTAACAAATAATTAAAGAGTGCAATTTTTATGCAGCCATTTAAAATAATAAGGTCATGAACTCTACCAGGCTTATTTCTGAAAAGTAAGAATCCCTAGATATACAGAGCAGTATGTTTGGTGGCTGAGTTGTTTGGTTGGGGGAAATACAAATGGAGAGAAAGGCAAGGATCACTTTCAGTAGAAACTTGAAAATTACCTTCTTGGTCAGGGTAGTTGGTATTTGAATTCCATGAGATAGTACACCATGGGCACTCCCTGCCCAGCTTCCAGGATGTAGGACCTGTTTAATGGACAATATATGAATGCATAAATTTCACAGACATGCTTACATAATTTATCCCTACTGACCTGCAGAGTCTAGTAAAATATTTGAAGGTACCAAAGGCTGGACTTACAATAAAATGTAATGAAAACCTCAGTAAACTCAAAGAAAGGCAAGAAAGGAAGAAAAAGGCATTTAAAAAGCAAGGCAACAGAAGATACTACAAATAATTCTTAATTTATCATTATTCTCAACAAATATACATAAACTAAACTCTTTAAAAATGAAAAGTTTACATTTGATTAGAAAACAAGATCCAAATTATGCAACCTTAAAAGACACACACCTAAAAGATAATAATACAAAAGTGGGAAAAATATATCAGGAAAACAGTATAGAAACAAAAGCTGGTGAAAATTTATTAATATCAGATCAAATATACTGAAAGTAAAAGAACTAATTTTGGAAGAAGGATGACTTAATGCCTTTTGCAACAATTTGGATGGAACTAACCATAATCCTAAGTGAAGTATCCAAAGAATGGAAAAACAAACATCATATGTACTCACTATTAAATTGGAACTAACCGATGAACACACATCTGCACAGAGGGCAGTAAAACTCAACGGAAATCAACCGGGGGAGTGGAGCAGAGAGGACAGGTGAGAACCTACCTAACAGGTACAGTGAACATTATCTGGGTGATGGACACACTTATAACTCTGACTCAAGCATTATAAAAGCAACCCATATAACCAATAACATTTGTACCTCCATAATATTTTACATAAAAAAAGAAGATTTGATTTACTTTTCAATTATAAAAGATTTGTTTACTTTGCGAGTTCCAACAACTCAAAACCTGTATGCACATTATAACACAATCTCAAAATAGGTAAAGCCAAATTTGACAAAATTCCAAGGGGAAAATTTCAAATCTGTCAGTGTGAGTTTTTTTTTTTAACATTCATTCTTTCATTCACTGAACACGTTTGATGAATATCTGTTTTATTCCAGGCATCCTTCTGGATGCATTGTTATGCATTCACTGTTATGAATAAATCAAAAGTCCTGTTCTTGTGAAGCTCACATTCTCCTGGATGGAAAAGATAATGGAAAAAATATTTAATGTGTCAAGTGTCAATAAGTACTAAAAAGGAAAAAAATAAATGAGGGTAAGGGGACTGGAAGTTACAGATCAAGGGAGCTGTTGTTTAGATTGCGGTGAAAGTAGGAATCCCTCATAAGGTGACCTGAATGAAGTGAGGGAGTCAGTCAGGTGCATAGATTAAAGCATTCCAGCAAGCGTATGGCCCTAAGGAGGCAGAGTTCTTGGCCTGTTTTAAGAACAGCCAGGAGGCTGGTGTGAGCAGAGGGCATGAGAAGAGTGACTGGAGATGAGATCAGATACATATCTCTGTAATTGACAGACCAAGTAGCCAAATAACTAATAAGGAAATGAAAAATTTATGGGATACAATTAATAAGATCAATCCAGTTGAAAAATATAAAATGCTGCTCTCAAAGATTAGAGAATATACATTTTGCTCAAGAATACATAAAACAGCTATAAAAATCAATGATCGGTCAATAAAGCAAGTCTCAAAAGTTTTGAGTCAGCATCACACAAACTACATCCTCTAACCACAATGAAATTAAGTTAAAAATAAGGAACAAAAATATAACTTTATAAAAATCCATACATTGGAAATTTAAAAGCACTCCTACGAAATACATAGGTCAATGAAGATACCCTAAAGGAAATGTATTAGGTACTTAGAATTGAATGACCATAAAAATAATACAAATAAACTCTTGGGATTTGGTTAAACTCACAACTTGAGGGAAATTTGTAGCTTTAAGGTGCTATGGTAATGAAGACTATCCAAATATTTAATGACTTAAGCATCCGTCTTAAGAAAGTAAGAAAAGAACAATAGATTAAATCTAAGTATACTACAAAGAGGACACAATGAATATTAGAGCAGACATTAGTGAAATAAGAAACACAGGCCAAAACAGACTGTATCAAAAGAACCAAAACTCCTTGAAAAGACAAAACAAACACACCAAACTCCGTTTTTTTCCTCTCAAGAAAAAGTTGGCACAAAAAACATCAGGAATAAAAGGGAGTACCTAAAAATACAGCTGATATTAAAATGATAAGAAGTAAACTTCGAAGATTGACAAATAGCCTGAAATGCCAAGTATTGGAAATTGTTTACAGTAGCAGCAACTTTTTTTTTAACACTTCTCATGAGAATATAATTTTGCTACAACCACTTTGATAAGCAATTTGCCACCATCTATTAAATGGAAGATGGGTATAACATAACATTCAGTGATTTACTCACAGATACACAGCGTAGACAAGAAACTCCTGCACATGTACTCTCAGGAGATATGTATGTTTATATTTATATTTACATATATGAATGTTCAGAGCAGCTCTACTGACTAATAGCTAAAAAATCTGGCACTCACATAAATATCTATGTCAGGAGAATTGATGAGTAAATTGTAGTTTATATTCATTCATACAGTCTCATAAGACAGTAAAATAAGTAAACCAATGCAAAAATGAGTCATTCTATATGGATAACTGTCACAAACATGACGTTTGAGTGAGAAATGCATGGCCAAGAAGAATATATATGCTATCTTCCTTTTATGTATACTTTCAAAAACATGCAAAACTAAATTTATGATATCTGAATATTTGGTTTGGAGATTGTGTGTATGTGTGTGCATGCGTGTGTGTTCGTGTGTGTGTATTTTTAGGATAACGGCAATAAGAATGGGATACAATAGAGAGAAGCACAAGTGGGTTTCAAGTGTACTGATATTGCTCTATTTCTTAAGGGAGTTATATAGACAGGAATGAATTTTATGATTTTTCTCTACATGCACTTTATAAATGCTCTTTTTACATATGAAATAATTCCTATTAAAATACTTACGATGAATGACTATCACAAATAACATTTGTCAATAAGTGAAACTAAGAAAAAGTGTATCTTACCATTGAAAAATGTAATTTCCTAAACTGACTCAAGAAGAAATAGAAAAAACAATTTAAAAAAAAATTGAATCACTAGTCAAAAATATTTTCTCAAAGAAAACACCAAGCCCAAATTGTCTTACAAGCAAATTTGACCAAACATCCAATGAAAAGATAATTTATTTTTTTCTTTTTTTTCTGTAAACTCTCCTAGAGAATGGTACATACAGGGATATTTCCTGATTCATTTCATAAGGCTACAGTATCTTGATATCAAAACTATGCCAGGGCAAAAAAATCAAAGGGAAATTACAGCCTAATGTCACTTATGAGTAAGAATAAAATTCAGAAATGTAGATTAAAATACACCATAGCAAAGCTAGAGAAGTGTGTGGGGGGTATAAATTGGTACAACCACTTAAAAAACAAAGTTTGACATATACAACCAGGAACAGCAAACATTCTCTGTAAAAATCAGCTAGTAAATATTTTAAACTTTGCAAGTCATACTATCTCTGTCACTATTCAATATTGTCATTGTAGTGCTAAAACAGCCATAGACAATATGTAAATAAATGGGTGTGGCTGTGTTTCAATAAAATTTTATTTATAAAAACAGCTGGCAGGCTGAAGCCCAGGGCTATAGCTTGCAGATCCTTGATATATATAGAAACTAAATACTATACTATACTATACTAAAAACTATATTACCCCATGCCCCAGTAATGTCACTTCTAGGTATATTCCCAATAGAAATGCATATATATATACACACACACAGATATATATGTATATATAGTCACCAAAATATGTGTAGTATTAATGACTGCATTATTTTTGATAATTAATACTTAAACACAGGCTGGGCGTGGTGGCTCACGCCTGTAATCCTAGCACTCTGGGAGGCCGAGGCGGGTGGATCGCTCAAGGTCAGGAGTTTGAAAACCAGCCTGAGCAAGAGCGAGACCCCGTCTCTACTAAAAATGGAAAGAAATTAATTGGCCAACTAAAAATAATATATAAAAAAAATTAGTTGGACATGGTGGTGCATGCTTATAGTCCCAGCTACTCGGGAGGCTGAGGCAGGAGGATTGCTTGAACCCGAGAGTGTGAGGTTGCTGTGAGCTAGGCTGATGCCACAGCACTCTAGCCCGGGCAACAGAGTGAAACTCTGTCTCAAAAAATAAATAAATAAAATTAAATAAAAATAAAAAATATACTTAAACACAAATGTCCCTCAACAATAGAATCAACAAATAAATGTGGTATATTCATACAATGCAGTGTTATACAGCAAAGGGAATAGATGAAATCATGTTATTTATAATCCTGTGGTAGATTCTCAAAAAGTTAAGGTTGAACAAAGCAGACACAAAGGAGCACATGCTTATAATTCCTTCTACATAAAAATTCAAAAACAGGCAAAAATAATCAGTGAAATTATCAGTTAGAATGTTGTCTGTTTTTGGAGGGTTAGTGACTGGGAGTGGTGTGCTGGGCTTCCCGCGTGCTGGTGATGTTCTGTCTCTTAACCCTGGTTCCATGAGGATATTTGTTTTGTGAAAATTCACCGAGCTGCTTGTTTATGATTTATGATCTGCTTGTATTTATCAGTGAAAAGTTTAAATTTAAGAAATAAAAAGAGTAAATGGATGAAGGCAAAGTTTGATTCACTGAAAAAATATAGGGGCAGCTATCTAAGACTGGAAAATATGTTAATGTAATTACTACATTAATCAATCCAAACAGAAAAATCATAGCTGAATAGGTGAATAAAATCATTTTCTAAAATTAAAAACTCACTACTATTAACCTAAAAAAACCTCATAAATCTAGGACTAGAAAAGAATTTTCTTAATCTGATCAGGGACATCTTCAGACTGTAAATATGAAAACATTGCACTGAAAACCAAGAGTAAACAAGGAAGGAATACACCCATACTGCTTCTACTGAGCAGAGTACTGAAGGCAGCCAGTATAGCTGGAGAATATTTTTAAAGTGGGGGAAAGTATGATTACTGGAAAGGAAGTAAAACAATATACCAATAACATGTGGCATGATTGTCTAGAGAAGTAAAATATATATAATATAAACTTTAAATTTTGTGATTGTAGCAAATTATAAATAAACAGTAAAGTGCTGTATGTAAGTCACTAGATAGATCAGATCAGTATACAAGTCATTTATATTTTGATACAATAATTAGAAAATCGATTTAAAAAATATCAGGACAGTGGTTACCTCGCTGGTGGGGGTAGTGAGTGAAGGGGCATAGCAGGGTTTTGTGATCCTGGTAACATCTTCATTCTTGATCTCTATCTGGTTATATTAGAGTGAAGTTTGTGAAAATTCAGTGATCTGTTTACGACTGTGGATGTATTTCATGCTTAATTAAAAAGTGTAAAAACATCATTTATGGTAGCAACAGAAATAAAAAGGTACACCAAAGCAAGTAAAAAAATGCGTAAGACCTAGAAAATTATAAAATGTATGCTAAATAAATTTGAAAAGATCTAGGTAAATTAAGTGACATGCCATGTTAGGGGATGAAAGGACTCAAATTACAAACAGAACTAATGGTCAATAAACATAAAATAATATACATCAATAGAGTAATGAATAAACCGATATAGTCATACAATGAAAAACTGGATAGCAGTGAAAATGAATGAGCTTATAAGCTCCCTGTATCATCCTGAAAGAATCTAACTAAAATGATAGAAGCTGCAGAAGGATGCATACTTAATACCAATTACAACTGACCCTTGAACAATATGGATTTGAACTGTACTGGTCCACTTAATACATGGAGTTTTTCAATAACCATATTGGAAAGTTTTTTGGAGATTTGCCACAATTTGAAAAAACTTTCAGACAAACCATGTAGCCTAGAAATATTGAAAAAATTAAGAAAAAGTTAGGTATATTACAAATGCATGAAGTATGTGTAGATTCTAGTCTATGTTATCATTTACTACCATGAATATACATAAATCTATTAAAAAGTTAAAATTTATCAAAACTTACACAAAACTGTACATGGCACTATTTGCAGTCAAGAAATGTAAACAAACACAAAGATGCAGTATTAAATAATAACTGCATAAAATTTACTGTAGTACATACTGAACCTCTGTAATAATTTTTCAGCCACCTCCTGTTGCTATTGTGGTAAGCTCAAGTCTTATGGGTATCTGCTTAAAACACCATTTGACAGCAGCAATCATTTCCATGTGAGAAGTTCATCTCTCCAGTAAATTACTTTCTGAAATAAAAGGAGTGATCTCTTGTGGTTCTTGAGTTTCTTCATCATGTTTAGTGCAATAGGGTAAACCTTGAATAACACCGTGCTACCTATAGGATGTGCCACTAGTGATACTGGAAGTGCTTCCAAGAAGCAGGAAAAAGTCATGACATTACAAATAAAAATTGAATTGCTTGATATGTACATGCAGATTGAAGTCTGAAGCTGTGCTTGCCCACCATTTTGATCCAGCATAAGGAGAACTATAAAAAAAAGAAAAGGAAATTTGTGAAGCCATCACTACAGCTACACCAGCATGCATGAAAACCTTGAACTTTTTGGGAAATACTTTTTTATATCATACTGAAAATACATGCTTATATGGGTACAGGATTGCTATAAGAAAAACATTATTTGTAGATTCGAATATGACTCAAAAAGAAGTTGTTATATGACAACTTAAAGCAAAAGGAAAAGGAAGTTTATAAAGCTGAATAATTTAGTGCCAGCAAAGGATGGTTTGATCATGTTTGAAAGAGATTTGGCTTAAAAAATGTCACAATAACAGGAGAAACACTTTCTGTTGACCAAGAGGCAGCAGACAAGTTCCCAGATGCCATTAAGAAAATCATTGAGAAGAAAGGCTATCTGCCTGAACAGGTTTTTTTTTTTTTTTTTTTAGACAGAGTCTCACTATGTTGCTCAGGCTAGGGTGCCGTGGCATCAACCTAGCTCATAGCAACCTCAAACTCCAGGGCTCAAGCAATCCTTCTGCCTCAACCTCCTGAGTAGCTGGGATTACAGGCATGCACCACCATGCCTGGCTAATTTTTTCTATGTATTTTTAGTTGGCCAATTAATTTTTTTCCATTTTTAGTAGAGACGGGGTCTCGCTCTTGCTCAGGCTGGTTTTCAAACTCCTGACCTTGAGCGATCCACCCGCCTCGGCCTCCCAGAGTGCTAGGATTATAGGCGTGAGCCACTGCACCTGTCTCTGAACAGGTTTTTAATACAAATGAATGTGCCCATTCTTGGCAGTGGCGGGGGGTGGTGGTGGAATGCTACAAAGGGAATTTACTAGTGAGGAAGAGAATTGAACCTTTATGCCAGAAAAGAATATGATAATTCTGCAATTATGATCAGGACTAACTTTATTTATAAAGCTGCCAAGCCCTAAACCTTGAAGGTAAAAAAGGCAGACACCAGCTGCCAGTCTTTTGGTTGTACAACAAGAAGACCTACACAACAAAAACCCCTTTTCCATCAATGACTTCCTGAAGTCAGAAAGTACCTTTCCAGAAAGGGGTTGCCTTTTAAAGTTCTTTTATTATTGGACAATGCCCTGGCCACCCACAACGCCAGGCGTTCACTACTAAAGGTGTTGAAGTGGTCTACTTACCCCCAAACAGAGTGTCTCTAATTCAGCCTCTAGGTCAGTGGGTCATATGGACATTTAGAGCTCATTACACATGGTACTCTATGGAAAGGGTTGTTGACATTTTGGAAGAGAACCCTGATGGAGAAAACTCATGAAAGTCTAAAGTATTATACCATTGAAGATGCCATCATTGTTATAGAAAAAACTGTGAAAGCTGCCAAGCCTAAAACACTAAATTCCTGCTGGAGAAAACTGTGTCCAGATGTTGTGCATGACTTTCACAGCATTTATGACAGAGGCAATCAAGGAAATCACGAAAGAGGTTGTGGATATGGCAAAAAAATAAAGGCAGGTAGTGAAGAGTTTCAAGATATGGATCTTGGAGAAATTCTCACCAGAGGAATTAACAGAAGATGACTTGATGGAGATGAGTGCTTTACGAACCAAGAACCACCTCCAACTCCTGCATTGTACAAGGGTCAACTGTATGGTGTTTTTAAACCTGCCTACATTCAACACTTTTTAATTCTTAGAGACATATATATGTAAAGGAAGCATGAATATTTGCATGGAAACGCTATGCCCTAAATTCAGTGTCTGAAGTGCTACGTTTGAAGTGTTTGTTATATTAATATTTTAACTTGTGTTTTTCTATATGTGTTGCATAGCTGTTACTAAAATTCTGTTTAGAGATTAAGGTACCTCTTTCTCAAGGGAGTGCTGAGACCCTGATGGCAAAGATGAAATGGGCTTTGTACATGTTTATCAGAAAACCACTTGGGGATGGTCTGTGTGCCTTTTGACAGTTACCAGAGAATATCGTTTTACTTTCCCTTCTCCTTGTTAATTCTTTGGGCATAAAGGGCAGGATGCCAGGTGCAAGGACATACATAATAAAGAGAGAAGGTATAGGTGTGGCTCCTCCACTTGCTGGTTATTCCTGCCCAGTGGCTGGAGAGATGCCCTGGGGTAGAAAATATGAATTGCAAATTTGAAGCCACCCTGTGGCCTAGAGAACAGAAGCAAGGGGGTGGGTGCCCAGAAAAGTGCTGGGCCTGCCACACACTTACCTGGTGACCTAAGACAATTTGAACAAAGAAAATAGAGCATAGAGAATATAGCATTTTCCGGGATTATTTTTTTGCTATTGGGTCTAGATAGATCATATCTTTGAAGGTTAAACCTAATGATCTTTAAGTTCTTTCCTGCTCTGGCTATTTATGAGTCTAACACTCAGAGACCTTAAATTCCAGTGGGGAAGACAAGATATGTACACAAATAATTAGAGTGTAGGATGACATCGGGAGGTTAGAGGAGGAAGACCCACTTGTACCTGAGGAAACAAGGAAGGTTTCTAGGGAAAAGTGATGCTAAATTAAACTTTTTTTTCCTAATTAGAGAAGTCATTTTTGTTCACTATAAAAATTTATAAATCATTGAAGATTGAGAACAGAGAAAAACATTTATTTCACATACCCATCCAAATGTTTGACTACCTATTTTATGCTAGGTATGATCCTACGGACAAGGGAATAGCAGAAAACAAATAGACAAAGTTCTTATTCTTGTGTAATTTATTTTTCAGGCTACAGTGGGGGGAATCATACAAGCAAACAATCACATAAATAAATGAACAAGATAATTTATGCAAGTGACAAGTGCCAAGATAATAAAAGAGATTGATATGATGGTGACATGGTAGCTGGAGGAGGGGTGGCATTTTAGATTGAGGTCCTGGAAGGCCGCTTTGATGACACATTATTCATGGAGCCACCACTCAGAGTTAACCATTCATACCTGTTGGGTTTCCATTCCCTGTGTATTTCCGTTTATAGGTATTTGCTCCTCCACTGTCCTCCCCACACCTCTATCTTATGCGGAGACTCTCTCACAGCCTGAGCTTCATTATTCTTTATAACTAGGACCTCCCCAACCACTGTCATAACATTTGCCGTGAGAAAACTTGTTTCCCTAATTTTCAAAGAGATCAATAAAAACAAATTAAAATAGAGGATTAGAGGTGTCTCTTTGCCACATTATTTTTCCAAGATCAAAAGGTGTAGTGATCTCATTGTTATTTCTCCAGCAGTTACTCACCATAACATAAAGCCATTTAGTGCAGCTTAGCATGGTAATAACTCACTGCTCCTCTCTCCTGACTCCAGGGAGCCATGAGAGGGGAGAAAAAGCAGGTAGATGTAAGGGTTGGTATGACTGGGAAAAGCCCCTATCTCCATATTTAAAAGACACTCTAAATTGTATTGGCTTATCAGTCCATTGTAGGGTGGGGCTTTTCTGGAGGAAAACAGGAGAACATGGACCATGTGGTTGGATGTGTGCACTTCCCTATAAGATGAGGAGGTGCAATGGAGAGCTGTGAAGAGGAAGGGATGAGCTCATAGTAGGAACCCACCTTGACAAAGACCAAGTGCTGCATATAGGAATGTGCTGAGCGCTCTGGGGGGACAAAGAGAGGATGCTGTGCTTCAGGTTCCAAACGATGGAAAGGGACATTCCATCAAGTAAGAGAGGCAGGGAAACTTCTTCTAGGAGTCCCAGGAATCAACCAAAGGACTATTAGGTAGATGTGTTGAGAAGGCACCCCACTTCTTCCCTCTGACAGCTGTTGTGGGGCTACATGAAACATTGTCAACAGGATCTCCAGGTCAGTGTGGGAGACCAAAGTCTAGCATTGTGATTAGGACCACGGGCCTTGGAGTCCTCACCACTGAGTTCACAGCCTAGCTGGGTACCTACTCTGAATCCCTGTTTCCTAATCTGTAGCATTAAGATTTCAATACCTACCTTATGGTTGGCTATGAGGATGAAATAAGATCACTGATCTACAACACTTAGCACAGAACCAAGAACTTACAGAGCAAGAGCTCAATAAATGTTAACTCACACAATGATGATGGTGATGAGTTTCCTAGCCTAAAAAGGAGCCCTCAAGGTCCTACAAAGCCCCTCCTTTTGCAAATGCATAAACTGAGTCCTAGAGTTAGAGTCATTAAAAGCATGGACTTAGCAGACAAATCAGCATCTTTTTCAGCTCTGCCATTGGCCGGCTGAATGACAGGGTCACTTTGCTTCTAGACCCTTGGTTTCCCCGTCTGTGCAATGGGGACATTGCAACTTATAATTGTAAGAAGTAAATATGTTATAAGCAACGTGCTTAGCCAAGGTTTTGTGGTTATCATTCAAGGTAGAAATAAGGCAGTGACTAAACTAGGAGATCAATCTATTGAAGCAGAATAATATCAAGTAGATAAAAAATAAGTAGAGATGTTGAAGATCTGAAAAAATAGGATTAATAATCTTAAGCTTATTAACATATTGACAAATCAATATTAAATAATTTTAAAAGATAGAACTCTAAGCCCAAACAGAGGAAATGCATTTTTTCGAACACACACAAAACAGTCCCAAAAAATAGAACAGGTATTATGCCATAAAAGAAGCCCAATTAACTTCTAAAGAATCCATATCACACAGAACATGTTCCCCAACTGTTATACAATAAAATTAGAAATTAATAACCAAAGAACAGATTTACAAATCTCACGATTTTGACAACTAAATAACATATTACTAAATAACACTTTGGTTAAAAAGGAAATTGTAGAGAAATCGTGGAGTGAATAATAATGAAAGCAGAACAAGTCTATATTTGTAGAACAGAGCTAAAGCAACATGGAGAGGAAAGTTTAGAGCTTTAAATTTATTTAACAGGAAACAAAAGTTAAAAACAAATGAACTGGACATACAGATGGCAACACACACACACACACACACACACACACACACACACAGAAAGGTGTTCAACATCATTAACCATTAGGGAAATGCAAATTAAAACCACAAGACATCCCTACACACCTATTTGAATGGCTCATATAAAAAGTAGTGATTGCACCAAATTCTTGTGAGGATGCAGAAACTGGATCTCTTATATGCTCCTGGTGGAAATGTAAAATGGTATAGCCACTCTGGAAAGTAGTTTGTCCATTTATTTTATAACTAAAAATGAACTTAGCATACGATCCAACAGTTGTAGTTTTAAGCATTTATTCCAGAGAAACAAAAACTCTTGTTCACATGAGTGTAGAAATTTACATGAATGTCCATAGTGGATTTATTCATAATAACCCTGAATGGGAAACTACCTCAATATCCTTCAATGAGTGAATGGTTAAACAAACTGTGTAATACTCATACCATGAAATACTACTCAGGAATGAAAAGGAGCCAACCACGGATACATGCAACACTTTAGATGAGCCTCAAGGAAATTATGCTAAGTGAAAGATTATGCTGAGTCAAAATGTCCCATAGTATATTATTTCATTTATATAACATTCTTGAAATCATAAAATTGTGGAGATGGAGAACAGATTAGTGGTTGCCTGGGGTTTCAGATGGCAGGGAGGGGGAGGGTGTGACTACAAAAAGGTAGTATAATTGTCTTAGTCTGTTGCTGCTTTGTAACAAAATACCTTAGAATAGGCAATTTGTGAATAATAGAAATTTATTTCTCGCAGTTCTGGCATCTAGGAAGTCCAAGATCAAGGTGTTGGCAGATTCAATGTCTGGTAAGGACTCACTCTCTGCTTCTGAGATGGCATCTTGTTGCTGAGTGGATGAAAGCTGTGTCCTGCATGACAAAAGGGATGAGAGGGGCAAACTTGCCCCCTCAAGCCCTTCTATAAGGCACTAATTGTATTTTGGAGGGCAGAACCCTCATGGCCTAATCACCTTCTAAAGGCCCCACTTCTTAATACAGTATCTCTCCTTTATCCATTCTTTCGCTTCTGTTGGTTTCAGTAACCTACAGTCAACCATAGTCTGAAGATATTAAATGGAAAATTTCAGAAATGAACAATTCATAAGTTTCAAATTGTGTGCTGTTCTGAGTAGCATGCTGAAATCTTGCACCATCCTGCTCCACCTTGCCAGGATATAAATTATTCCTTTGCCCAGCATATCCATGCTGTATATACTACCTGCCTCTTAGTCACTTCGTAGCTGTCTTAGTTATCAGATCAAAAAGACGTAGTTTATACAGGGTTCTGTACTATCCATGGTTTCAGGCATCCACTAGGATCTTAGAATGTATCACTGAGTATAAGGGGGACCACTGTAGTGTTGCATTGGGGATTAAGTTTCAACATAAATTTTGGAGGAGGCACAAATATTAAACCAATAAGAATAAAGGAGCCTTGTGATGGTATAGTTCTGATTAGTTCTATAGTTCATATAGCTACCACTACAATCATCTTGATTGTAGTGGTAGCTATATGAAGCTGCACACATGATAACATTGCATAAAATTAAACACACACGCCACACACACACATACTCACAAGAGACTGCAAGTATAACTGGAAACATCTGAATAAACTCTGTGCATTGTGACAATGTCAATTTCTTGTTTACGCTACTGTACTGTGTTACATGAGATGTTAACATTGGGGGAGGCTGGGTGAAGGGTGCCTGGGACCTCCTGTACCTTTCTTTGAAACTTCTTGTGAAGCCATAATTATTTTAAATGTTGGGGTGGGTAAACTCACTAATGGATGTGGTGCACAGTGTGTGGGGGAAGGGCAAGCTTGTAGCCTTGGCTTGGGCGATGGAAAGGCATTATATGTAACCAAAATGTTTGTATCCACATATTCTGAGATAAAATAGAATATCAGAAAAAGCAAAAAGAAACAAGAAGGAAATTAATAAAATAAGGATCAATATTAATTGAATGGAGAAGAGTTAAAAAATGTAAGCTGATTCTTTAAAAAGAATACTAACAAAGCAGATGGATGTAATAAACACAAATAGTTTTAAAAATAGGAATATAATGACTATGCGCTATTAAATTAGAAACTTTAGATTGAATGGATACAATCTTAGGAAAACATAAAATGACAAAATTGGCATGAGAATAAAAATATCTTTTAAATAGACCAATAAAATTAAAGAACATGAAATGGTAGTCAAGCCCTTCTTCTTCAGAAACACCAGGCCCACATCATTGAAAAGTGAGTTCTACCAAATTTCTAAAACAGATATAATTTTTAACTTATGCAATTTGTTCTAGAAAATAAGACAAAAAAGTTACTTGAAGTTAATGGACTCCTTATTCCAAAATCAGATAAGAATACAAGAGAAGAAAATACAGAAAACAGAGGTTCATTTCATATGCAAATATATGGAAAATACATTCTAAACTAAATATTAACGAATCCAACACTGTTTTACAAAAATAATAATTGTATTTATATGTGGTTTATCTTAGAAGCAAATTTGTTTCAATATTAGTGTAATTTACTACTTTAATATACTAAAGGATAAAAATCACGATTATCTCAATCAGTGAGACAAGCATTTGATAAAAGTTTTCATCAATTCATTAAAACCCTTAGAAAATAGAGGAAAACTTTCAAAATTGTCAAAATGTATAAGCCCGAATCCTACAGCAAACATTATCCTTAATATAGAAAATGTAGGTCCCTTCCTCCATTTCAGAGGAAAAAGACCAGAACCACAGCTGCTATTTAACATAATGTTGGAATTTTTGGCCCACACTTTAAGGAAAGATAAAAGAATAAGACATATAAGGATTAGGAAAAAAAAAATAAAACTTATGATAGCCTCTTAGAAAAAAATCAATGACAATCAAAAATTGTGATAAGTAATAAGAGAGTTCAATAAGGTTGGGAGAGATAAGATTAACTTCCAAAAATCAATAGCATGTCTCTACACCAGTAATAATGAACTGGAAAATCTAATTTAAAACAATTGTAATACTAATTATCAAATAATTTAGGATCTAATTAGTCCAAGAATATATAAAATGTCAATGGAGAAAACTTTAATACAAGACTTGAAAGAAGACCTAAATAAATGGCGAAAGAGGCCATGTTCATGGATGAGAAGATATTACAGAAATAAAAATCCTCCATAAATGTATCTATAAATTCAATACAATGTCAATAAAATTTTCTGTTAATTCTTTAAGGATCTTGATAAACTTTCTCTAATAAATGTATAGAGAGGAATAAAAATCCATAGTTAGTAGTCAGCTTTGAGGGGGAATTTTTAAAAACCAGTGGATTTTTCCCTACCAGATAGGAATACATAATATATATTATGAATCCATAATTATAAAGTGTGGCATGCCTGCTGTAACAGGCAGTGGACCAGTGGAACACATTGGTAGCTCAGGAATCAATTCATGTATATCTGGGAACTTTGTGTGTGATGAAGGTGGCTCTAAAAATCAACTGGACAGAAAAGTTAGTAAATGGTTTTGAGGAAAACTTTTTCACTGTGCAGAAGAAAATAAAACTGAATCTTGGCTTAATACCTTATACCAAGGGAGTAGACTCTGGATACAATACAAGACCTTAGATGTTACTGTGAAAGATAAATCTATAGTGTTAGAAAAGAATACTGAAGAATGACTTTGCAGCCCAAAGTCAGGCAATGACTTGTTGAACAAAAGTTTGCGTATTTCACTGGGAGAAAAAGAGGGAAATTACAGCATTTATTCATCTTTGAGGACCACAAAGCAGTTAGCAGCAACAGATCTGATGCGTGTATAGAGCAGCATGGGTGGACCTTGAAAGCATGACACTGAATGAAGAAAGTAAGAGACGGAATGAGACAACACGATACCATTTATCTGAACTTAAAAAACGCATGTGTAACAGTATGTATTTTCTAAGAACACAAAATGAACGTATTAGGATGGCTGCCTGTGGTAGGAGAGTGGGGAATGGGAGAACAGGAAGAAACAAAAAAGTCAAGATACAGTCTTGACTATATTTTCTCTCTCTAATGCTAGGTGGCAGGGTCAGTGGGGAAAAGTGAAATGGACCAATCACACACAGGTTGTAAAACAACCCTAATCATCAGGGAAATGCAAATCAAAACGACAATGAGATATTAACTGACTCCAGTGGGATGGCCTTCATCAAAAAGTCCCAAAACAACAAATGTTGGCATAGATGTGGAGAGATAGGAACACTCATACATTGCTGGTGGGACTGCAAACTAGTACAACCTCTGTGAAAAGTAGTATGGAGATACCTCAAAGAACGGCAGATAGAACTACCATTTGATCCAGAAATCCCGTTACTAGGCATCTACCCAAAAAACATTCTATAAAAAAGACATTTGGACACGAATGTTTATAGCAGCACAACTCACAATTGCAGAGATGTGGAAACAACCCAAGTGCCCATCAATACATGAGTGAATTAATAAAATGTGGTATATGCATACTGTGGAGTACTACTCAGCCACAAAAAAACAATGGTGAACTAGCACCTCTTGTATTATCCTGGATAGGGCTGGAGCCCATTCTACTAAGTGCAGTATCACAAGAATGGAAAAACAAGCACCACATGTACTTACCCTCAAATTGGTGCTAATTGATCAACACTTATGTGCACATACATATGGTAGCAACATTCATTGGGTGTCAGGCAGGTAGGAGGAGAGAGGAGGGGATGGGTATATTCACACCTAATGGGTGCAGTGGGCACCATCTGGGGGATGGACATACTTGAAGCTCTGACTCAGGCTGGGTAAAAGCAATATATGTAACCTAAACATTTGTACGCCCATAATAGGCTGAAATTTTTTTTAAAAATGAATAAAGAAAACATAAAAAAACCCCTGGAAGTGACAGTTCATCTTTTCTCACATATCAATGGGCAAAGCCAGTCCATGGCCACATCTAACTTCAAAGGAACTAGAAAGTGCAGCCTGACCACGTGCCTGGAACAAGGGGCCGTGAATATTTGAGAACAGATGTCATGTCTACCATTTGGGAGACATTTTAAAGGATAACAAACCATAAGTTATTAAAAATTTAGCTGATTTCATTACATCAAAACTAAAGAGATCACCATGCACAGAATGAACAAAAAATATACAGAACATGCAAAGAATTGCTACAACTAAATAGATAATTGACCAAATGATAGGAGCAGATAGTTTACAGAGATGAAAACCCCAAAGGCTAGTGAGTATATGGAGCAATTCTCAAACTCATTAGGATTAGAGAAATGTAAATTGAAATAGTAATGGGAAAAAATACTTAGCACCCATCAGATTGGCAAAGATTAGAAAAATTGGAGAATGCCAAAGGTTGGCATGAATGTGGGTCCACAGGAATCTTCACACACAGCTAAGAGTTTGGGGACAGCTGCTCTGGAAGCAATTTGACAGTGCTTAGTCGAATTAAATTTACACATACCCTATAACTCAGTATGTCTGTTCCTAGGAATATATGCCACAAGGAAATTCACATGAATCAGGAGGAAGTCTACTACAGCATGATATCTGGTAGTCATGTGTTGGAAGCAAACTGTGTGTCTATCAATGGAGAGGAGATTGATAAATTATGGAGTATGCACACCCTGGAAGCCTACGCAATGATTAGAAATAACAGAATAAGGGCACACACAGCACGAGTGGATGTCAAAAGTGTAGTGCCAAATGACAAAAAGATAAAGGAGCCATAACACTTTCAAGTTTACATAATTAAAAGTACATGCGTATTAAACAGTTACATGCATTTTACAAGAAATCATTCAAGCAACAGAATGTATATGAAACATAATGTGCCTACAGAGGAAAGGCCGTGAGAGTGAAGAATGTAGATTAAAAACAACAGGGATAAGCAGAACAATATGTGAGGGTTGCATTAGTTTCCTGCTATTGCTGTAACAGATCACCACAAATATAGTAGTTTAAAACAACACAGAGGTATTTATTCTGGAGGTCACAAGTCTAAAATAGGTCTACAGGGCTGTATTTCTTCGGTAGGCTCTAAGGGAGAATGTATTTCCTTGTCTTTTTTCAACCTCTGGGGGGCTACTTATATCCCTTGGTTTGCTGCCCCTTGCTCCATCTTCAAAGCCAGCAGCATAATGTTAGTTATTTCTCCCCTGTGCCCTCCTGCAACCCTCTCACATCAAGCCCACCCAAATAATCCAAGGTCTTCTCCCCATGTCAAGATCCTTAACTTAATCACACCCTTAATGTTTCTTTTGCCATGTAAAATAACATATTCATAAGTTCTATGTATTAGGATGTGCACACCTTTGGGGGCTGATATTTTTGCCTATTGCAGGGGGTTTCATTTGGAGTAGAGGATATCAGGGGATGTGGGGGGATGTGGTCTAAGCCAGCATTTGGAAGCTGAGGACAGGAATGACTCACTTGGTCAGTTTGGCTGGTGGATCAGAAGGTTCATTGAGATTGAGAAAGACTTCACCTGCCAGGATGGCTTGTCCAGGTCTGTCTGTTAGACTTCTGCCTCTCTCTCTAAGGGACACATTACATAATAATCCTAATGGATCTAGAGCAGGAAACTGCCTATACGTGGTGATTTCATTAGAATCTTCTGGCTCCCTACATACCTGACTCAATGTCAGACTGTCCTCCCCTCAGGGGACCAAGCCTGTACCATGTGAAGAAGTTCTGGCTGGTCCTGTTAATCAAAACATAAACACATTTTGATCTGGATAATCTGAGTTGTCATTCAGCAAATGTTCAGTCACCCACCTCCTTCCTTGCTGTAGGAGGAGTGGCCCCATTGAGCTTGGGCTCGCTCATGTGACTCTCTCTGGACAATACGGTATTAGCAGGCATGACATGAGGGAGGCCTCGTGAGCTCTCGCATGAGTTGGCCCGGCTCGGGTGCATCCATCGTGGACAGAGCATGCCCTGAGTAGCTGCCCTGGAATAAACACACACACAGCAGACTTGAGCAGAGTTCACAGCCTGGAGCCACGCCTGGCTGATCCATGCCAGGAGATCATACAAGCAGATGCACGAGCTTAAGTATAAATGCCTGTTGCTCTAAACCAGTGGCTTTGGGGAGATTAGTTATACAGCACTATGATGGCAATACTAATACATATGCACATATAATTTAATCATTACAAGAATTGTAGGAGGTAGGTATAAGTATAAAATGGGGGCTCTGAAAGGGTTAAATTATTCATTCAATGTCTCACGGTTTCTCAATAAGTTTTGGTGGTAGGAGAGAGAAGCTGTGAAAACATGGGCATCTGAGCAAGACTATCTGCAGATGGAGGAAGATGAAAAATGGGAAGGGTGTGGAGATGGGTGACACTTGAGAGAAAGTTCGTAGTTTGCAGAGGGCAGCCTTAGAAGGCTAAGTCAAAGTTAAAGGTCAAAGAGGAAGAGTAGTGATGGCCTTTAAGATTCTTATAGGAAGGATTATTCTTTTGGTGGCTTATGGAATAACCTGTGCTAGGATCGCATCTTACAATGTCATGGGCAAGGGTTGGCCTCTATTAGAGGGGTCAGCTTGGAAACAGGATGTGCACATTTTATTCCATCATTTTTGCTGAGAGGTTCTCAGCAAGGCCAGAGGGTATTTTATAAATAAGGGAGGGAGATAATCAGATAGCAAATGTGCCTTCTAGTTACTGTTCTTCTGGGGTTCTCTTCTTGTTGTTTGCCACAAGTTGACTGGAATAGACAGTTTCACTTTGTCACATTCCCTTTCTCATTGCCTAGGTAAGTCCCAAGTGAGACTCAACAGAGAATAAGCCTCCCTTAACTGACAGTGGTTTTTATTTGAAAATGTTCCTTCAATTTAACGATACTCTTGTACATTTCAAAGAATAAAGCTTTGGACATCAAAGAAAAGCTTGGTAGGCATTTCTGGGGCTGCTGACACAGCAGGGCTCGTCAAGGTCCAGCAGTCCTGAGTAGTGTCTATAGATTAATGTGATTCCTTGGGAGATCAAGAATGTCCTGGGGTGGGGGAGTTCTCAGCTTCGAAAAACCCTGGATCTGGATATAAAAAGCTGAACTCTCCAACTGAAAGAAAAAATAATAATAGCAATTCTGGGAGAGGGGGGCCTTCAGAGTCCAATTAGGAGATATTACTTTGTTTTACATATCCTAGAAACAATTTGATTTACACATGGCTTCTCATGCAGTGATGACAAATTAGCTACATTGAATACTTTCCTAATTTTAATGTCCTATTCTCCACAGCCTGGAGAAGTAAATGTCTCAGAATGTCTAATACCTTGCCTTGGCCCAGAGCTAGATGGCTTTTGACCATCAGAAGTGTTTCAGATCTTATTCTTTCTCCAGAATTTTTTTTTCGTTTTTTAATGGACAAGGAGTCTTGCCTTGAATTAAGTGTGAATTGAAGTGAAACCCACAAGATGTTACAGGTTTGCCTTCTCCATTTTTTTCTCCACCCAAATCTCTTTTCCTTTCTCTGGAAACTGAAACCATGTAATTTAGAAATTGCTTCTCTCTTTCCAACCCAATTTCCTCTACTACAAAAGTAATTTTTAAACATTCTAAAGGTTTTATTTCCAGGCTGCAATCTTGTACCTGTGTCCATTTAATTCTTCCCAGCTTATGAGCACCTGAGCAGTTGATGTGGCAGGGGGTTCAGCTACGGTCCAGGTGGCTGCATCTGGATGGATGGAGAGGGAAGACCAGGGTGTGAGACAGAGCTGGGAAGCAGAACGTGGCAGCCAGGAGATCAGATTTGGGGGCATGGGGTACCCAGGCCACATGGAATACTGGGAGAGAAAGATGGGAACAAGGAACACTGAGGAAGTTCAGACAGTGGTTTCCTGTGTCAGTTAAGGTCTAGTTAGGAAGTAAATCATGACACTTGTTTTAACAGAGAGGATTGCCTATACAGAATCATTAACTATCATGCTTCTCAAACTGTGTGCTGAGACACCCCTGTGAAATCAGAATGGCACCAGGAGATATTTTATGTTATCATGGAAAACACAGCATCATCTGTTAGACACTACAGACACCACTACCTTGAAGGGATGTGCATTTCAGCATTAGATTGGTCTGCATTCCTTTTGAAGTCATATCTTCACAAACCTGGGCTTTTTGCACTTGCTGTGATGAAATGCAAGTGTTACGCAAAAGTCAATGTGGAGCAGGCAACAGAAGTGGCAGTGTCTAGTCTGAATCCCCAGTTTGAGAAGTTGAGCGGTGCTCAACAGATACACGCATTCCATTAGGAAGTAATTGTGGTTAAGAAAGGAATAAAAATATTTTTCAATTTTGATTTTTGTATACCATTTTCCCAAACCACTCTGAAGTTGTTAGGATACAAGTACTTACTGAGTTATTTGGACCAATTTATAAATGAAACTGCTAGGTGTTTCTTTGGCTTAGGATCTGTGAAAAAAAAAAAATTACCAAAACACCAAGGCACTGTGAAGTGAGAAAGTTTGGGAACCTCTAGTTGACTATGTATAAAGAATTGTCTATAAAACTGAAAACAGTAAAAGGAGAGCATGAAAGCATTACACCAGTGTAGCAAGGGTGGGAATCAGCTACTGCTAGGGCTGAATAGAGCAAAGAGAAGACGCTGGGATTACAAAAACTTAACGATCAGAGGAAGAAGTGCTTTTTGGCTGGTGCTGTCTCTGAGGTAGTGTTGGAGAAACTGCAAACTGGATCCAAATGCTGTGACAGAAGGAGCTCCCTGGATGAGGAAGTGATGCTGGTGTGTGCCCACAGGAACAGGAAGTCATCCTCCAGCCGCGCAGGCGCCCTTTGCCGCCCCCTGTGGGCAGAGACGAGCACGGAGCCAGGTGGTAGAGCAGAGATGTGGTTTGTGCAGTCCCACGTTCAGCACCATAATGCAGGGTGTAGAAGGGACGTTTGCAGCCAAGAGACAGTGGCTTAGTGACTGGCTGAGGGCCCTTCGGTTGTATTGCTCATGCTTATGCTGGGCCTGAGGGCCAGGACCACAGTCAATAGGCTGCCTCTTGAACCTGGGTTGCATCTGACCCTTGGTTCCCCAACCACACCCCAAGCTGATTGCCTGCAGGGCCTATGGGACAGGGCTGTGGGACCAGCCCTGATGGAAACCCAGCTTACATTCCACCCAAGCTTACCCACGCACGTGGGATGGGGTAGGACACGCAGCCAACTCTGAGTGAGACAAGCTTTTGAAAAGAGGCTTCCCCAGAACAATTAATATTTAAACTGAGACCCCCAAGAATGAGTGGAAGCTGGGAGAGAGGTGAGAACAGAGAGGAGAAGGAAGAGTGACAACTTTCGGTCCAAATGTCACCTCTTCAGACTCGTCTCTGATCACCATACCTAACTCACCACTTGCACCTAGTTTATCCTGTATCTGTTTTCTTCAAATCATTTTTCTATCTATATTATAATCGTATTATAATATAACACATGTATTTTCTTCAAAACACATGCAATTTGGTCAGCTCTTGTGTTTGGCTGTAGTTGTGTTCATCTGTCTCTCTCACCAGGTTAGAAGCTCAAGGCTAGCAGGGATCATGTCTATTTGTGTTAATACTATGTCCTCAGCACCTAGCTTGCCATCCCATAGATGCTCAATAAATATTTCAAGCTAAGCCATGGAGAAGAAAACAGTAAGAACTTTAGTGTAAATGCAGAGGAAAGATTAAGAAGTTAATGGCATGTAGGGTTTCAGATGAGAAATCTGCAGTTAATCTGCTAGGCCTGCCTTTGAAGTTTATTTGTTGTTTTTGTCTGGCTGCATGTAGGATTGCTTCTTTCATATTTACTTTGGTCTGTCTAATAACCACGTGACGAGGTGATTGCCTTTTCACGTTGAGTCTCCCAGGAGTTCTGTGTGCTTCTTGTACCTGAATAACGAGATTTCTGGCTAGGCCTGGCATGTTTTCCTCCAGTATTTCATGAAATAAGTTTTCCAGCCCTTGTGAATGTTCCTCTGCCCCCTCCGGTAACCGTATCAACCGGAGGTTCTGTTTTTTTACATAATCCCATACTTGTTGTAAACTTTGGTCTTGTCTTTTGTTTCTGTGTTCCCTTTCTTCCTCTGCTTTGTTGAGGGCATAGACATAGTCTTCAAGCTCTGAGATTCTCTCCTCTGCATGGTCCATCCTGTTCTTAAGACTTTCCATTGAGTTTTGGAGCTCTTTGAATATTTCCTTCATTTCCAGGATTTCTGTTTGATTCTTCTTTATCAATTCAATTTCTTTGGAGAATTTTTCATTCATTTCCTGAATTGTTCTTGTGGTTTCTCTATGTTGGCAATCAATTTTCTCTTCAATGCCATCGAACAATCCATATTCGGAAATCTTCCTCTGTCAGATTAATCGTATCAAGTAGTTTGCTATCAGTTGGTGATGATAGAGAATTTATTTTTGGAGGCGATTTTTCTTTCTAATTCTTCATGTTTCCTGTGATCTTTCGCTGGTTCTTTCTCATCTGGGTTCTTTGTGAAGGATCGAAGTTGCTGGCACTGGATTATGAAACGCAATCTGAAAGGCTGCTTCTATCTTCTTTCTGCCTCCAGCGGGGAATAGGACTGGAAGCGGAGGTAACAGTCTGGGGACCAGGTTACAAGAAGAACAGCCGACATTTTGTATTTCTTTGTTTCAATTTCCTTTAATTCACATTGTATGCTTGTATCAAAACATCACATGTACCCTAAAGACATACAACTATTATGTACCCATAATAATTTAAAAATTTAAAAATAAAAAGTGATGCAAATGAGACATTGGGTAGAAGAACAACTGGTAAAAATTCTACTACTATGTTTTAAGTGAATAGATGGATTGATTGGTGAATGAATACATGGATTAATAGGCCAGTGGACAAAAGGATCCCAGGAATAATCAATTGCATGAGAGGAAAAATATCCTTTCCTTCTACTCTTTTAAGCTCACAGCCAGAAACCCTGTAATAAAAGAGAGATTAATGAGAGAAAAGCGTAAAAATTCATTTTATATGAGATTCACATGACATGGGAGACTTCATGAAGAAATGAAGACCTGAAGAAACATTTAAACCTGAGTGTTTTTTTAAAGTAGGTTTGATGAAGAGTGCACAATCATGAGAAATATGATAGGGCAAAGAGGCTGAAGTATCCCTGGTAAACTGGGGAAAACTTAGCAAGGCCTGTTTGTTCAGATTCCTTTCTGTGTTCTTCTTTTTCTGAGATAAGGATGCTACTTTCCTCCAGGTATAGAGAGGGCACTTCTTGCATGAGGGTGTTATGACCTGCTTCAGAGGAAAAGGCAGATAAAGGTCAGAGAGATTTGCCTCTCCAAATTCCTTCAGCTTAAAATATTCAATATGCCAAGGTGCCACATTTTGGGGTTAGCATCTCCTGAACTCCATCACAATGTCATCACACATAATCAGGAGGAAAATACAATGAGGAAAAAAAATGGAAAAAGTTACATTTCTTTTTCCTTCAGCCCATTTTGTTGTTTTATATACTCAGAAACTTGGACAAAAAGGCAAGAACTTTACTCCGACAGTAAATCTTCTGCAAGGCAGCCCTGAATCTCAGCGGGAAGAGAAGGGCTGCTAAATGGAGGCGAAGCTGAGAGAGGATCTCAGTCATTCCAAGATTCCACATGTGTAGTGAAGTCCAGAAAGTGCCTGAAGAGAGAATCTAGAAGTAAAGGTAACCCACAGTACTGCATACCTCTGGTAAGAAGGAACACCACAGCAGGTGGCAGCAGATGAGGTGAAGAGTTTGAGCTTGCCCAGAAATTCTAAATAGCTAATACATCTTCTTTCCTGGTTTAATGTTTGAAATTCCTACTATTCAATAGTTTTGTTATTTAAAACTTTTAAAGAAGTTTATAGTGAGAGTAGCTATGGCAGAGATACTTGCTACTCATCAAGTATTCTTTGCTCCCCTACATTTCCTGCCCTCTTGCAGTTAAGTGGGCCTACATGACGAGCTCTGGACAATATTCTGCAAGCAGAAGAGATTTTTGTCACTGCCAGGAGGAAGCACTTAAGAGACATCATGTGATTCTTGGTTCTCCTCCCCTGAGGCGTAGACTGAGGAGTCTACATGTTCCAGATGGTCTGCTACAAAATGTCAGAGCTTCTGTTGCCCTGAGCCCCTGCAAGACTATGTGGGGAAGAGCCCCCCACCACCATCTCCCATCCCCACATCCTTCTGACTACCCACACTGGATATGCTGAGTGAGCCAAAGATTTTTGTACAAACTTTTGTTGTGTTAAGCCATTGAGATTTGGGGGTGTTTTTTTAGGCTGTGGCCTATATAACCTTAATTGATACAGTGGTTGCTTATGAAAACTGGCATAGGTGGTCTACACATACAAAGTGTACACATATAAACACACACAATACACCTACATATATCTCAGAGGAGAAAAAAGTAGACAATAAATTTAGAGAGAGAGTGCTCCTTAATGAAAAGTAGAAGGTTGAAAGAAAAGACAGCTATACAGCAGCAATTCAGAGAACATGTACTTGACACTATGGGGTCGATATCAATTCTTTCACATACTAGCAGACTGACCTTGGGCATGTTGCTTAACATCTCTTGGCCTCAGTTTTCTCAACTGTAAAATGAGTATAATAATAGTACCTACCTCAGAGATTTGTTTAGGGTGGCACAGAGTGAGCACTTAATAAATGCTATCTATTACTAACAATCTTAGAGACAGTAAGAAAGGCACATAATAAATACATTGCTTTGATCTCTCTCTCTCTCTTTCTCTCTTTCTCTGTCTCTTTTCAGAAACAGAGGTATTTTTGTAATCTGGAGATTTATTTACTGATAATTATTATAATATACACTATCAGTTTTGTGTCTTTTTCTTTGTTATAGCTTATATTTCTGAACTCAGAACCAACCCTCTGCTCTAAAAAATCTAACAGAACCACATTTTCAGATTACAAACATTTTAGCAGGTCTTGGTTTTTCTTTTATAAAGGAGTATATCTTTTCAGAAGAAAAGAACACGTGATAGTGATTTGCTTTTCCGTTTAATGAATAGTTCCAGAAACGATTACAGTGTATAAAAGATTGCAGTGAGAAGAAAGAAAGAGTGCAGTTTCAAATGAAGGTCTGACTCTAAAATGAGAGTTCCAAACATTCACAATAGTCGATTCTCGGACTTACCATCACACTTCATACATCTTATTTCTCAAAACCTTTAGCACTGCTAAAGCAACCAGAAACGAAAAAAAGCAATGGTGGTACCAAAGTTTTGCATTACCTCGGTGTTACCCTAAACACTATTTCAATTTTTATTGCCCATGTGACTCTGTTTCTACGGAGGAATGAAAGCGAAATAATTTTGCTTCTGCCATTATAGAAAGTAGAGAAGTTGAATTAATAATATGTTTTGTGAGGAAACTCTAAATGTAAAATGACATTGATTACCTTTCAGTGCCCATAACCTAGAAGACACAAGCCATTCCCTCCCCCAGAACATCTTTCTGTCCCCAACCCAACCGTAACCTCCTCTTACACCATCACGACTTTTTCCTCTCTGAAGCCATTCTTTTCCTCCTCACTGTAGCCCTTATGCTCAGAAATACTTTGTCACTCCATGCCCCTTGCCCCTGCAGAGCTGCACAGGCTTCCATCCATCGCTGACCTCGCCGTGCTTTGTGAGCATCTCTCACCCTACCATGAGAGCGGGGTTCACGTCTTATACACCCAGGAGCCCCCAAAACCCAACAAGGCTGTCAAATTCCAATTGAACATAACAGAAATTGCTGTCCAAATAATTGAATATGTAGGCAAAGGATTAGACTGTATAAACACTTGACACAAATTCACTTTGCCTATACAGCTATTTTAACACAATAGCCAGGGCCTTCTATTTTAATGAATTTTGCCTGATTCCTATTCCTTCACCAAATAGTGAGGTGCTAGAGGACAGCAGTTTTGTGCCATTTACCTTTGTAAGCCTTTACATCATCAAAAAAAAAAAAAAAATATTTAAAGGCAGTAGGTGATATTTGCTGAAATTAAATCATTAAGGCAGCCTAAGAGCTAGGTGACTCATTCAGTAACAAGTGAAATTAGATCCTCATTGTGTCACATGATTCTAATATTTATTACTGATACAGCCAATATACTTATTATTAACTGGCCCAGTTCATCATTACACTGTGATTCTCGGGCTAAGCACAGAGGTGTTCAGTTAAGTCAACAGATCATCAAAGTGTCATCAAAACTGTAATACCCTTTCTGGAAAGCCAGTTTTCTGTAATACTGCACTGCTAATCTAAAGATTGTGTTAAAACTGTAAATTTACTTTTTAAATTCCCATTACAATCACAGTCTTCATAATTCAAGTGTCAGCATCAATTTCTTACCAACAACATTTTCTCAAAACACAATAACTTGATATCTATCTTTTTAAATATTAAAATTCCCTGCAATTTTCATATGATTTATGCCCCCTCAATCATGTGTAATAATTCCACAAACACTGAGATACTTTGTGAGATGCTGAGAAGCTGCCTAATGATTCATCCTCAGTGTGATCTGCAATGGAAGCATGATGAAAAGGCAGAAGTCTGGTTCTGTTTCCAGAGATTCCAAAATAATTTCCAGACACCATTCATTCAGAGAAATGTAATGTGCTGAGAGTTTCTTTTTCTTTTCTTTTCTTTTCTTTTCTTTTCTTTTCTTTCTTTTATGTCTTTTCAGTATCAAATCAGGGAAGACAAGCCCGCAAAACCCTGGTCTAACCTCTCATGACATAGCTGAATAATGCTGCTCACTAAACCCAAAAACAGAGTATTATTGTCACTTACCAGCCACAGGACCTTGGACAGCTCACTTCACATCATAGAACCTCAGTTTTTCCATCTGTAAAAAGGAACAAATATCTTCCATCTTTATTGCAAAAAGGGGTTTTTTAAGGTAGATAATATATACATAAAACGTGTCTTAAAGACACTAGAGAAAATACAAAAATAAATGACATTAAATGTGCAGAGAGGCAAAGAATATACCAAGCATTTTCCCTATCCATAAGAAGTTTACAATTTCTAAGTGGATTTTAAAAACATATATTGCTGTGTAAATAAATGAATTACTATCTTCAGTGAGTATGAACCTAGAGTAGGTAAAGTGTCTTTGATAAATGCTCAAGGGCCAGGGTGGCTCAGGGGCCGGAGAATTATTGACAACAAAATTGCAAAGCAGAGACGAGATCTTGAACTATGATTTAAAACAGTAAAGTATAGTTTGGTAATGAATGATTGTCTCAGGCTTTGAGAAGATACTGGCTTTTATAGAGCCAAGAACCACATGGTTCAGTCTCAGGAGTGTAATGAGGAAATATAGTGCAATTGTCAAAGGTTACCTCAAAATTAACTCAAATTTTTTATGTGCAGTTCTTGAACACTGTAAGGGGTATATGTAGACCAAAGCAAAACTTTGTTAAAATTCCTCCTTGCTATTCCTCCTGTCCTGCCACTATCCTCACATACCACAGCAATCTTGCTATAAACACTCTGGAGAACATTTCTTGTTCATCTAGGAATCACCTATTCTGCTAGAAATAACCCACAAGAATGTCACTCCTCCTTCCTACCACGTAGCTGGAGGCCCAAGCATCAGTGAGCACAGCCCTCATGCTGCTACCACCAACACCACTCTCCTGCCCCCAAACCTCTGGGAAGTGTCATTATTTTTCTTCTACTCCCAATGTCTTTTCTTGTGATAATTGTGACAAACATCTCCCTGTCCTCTTCATTTCTGTAAGGGTAGGAAAAGGTTGTAGACATCAGGTTAATTTTTATTTCATCACCTTTATTTAAGGTTAGATTTAGTACAGTGAGTTTGAAGTACCAAATATAGGTTGGTAGGCAGACAAGGCTGGCTTGACATTCAAAGGGGGAATGTGAGCAGGCAGCCAGAGTTGGGTTGATACAGACCTGTGAGCCGTGATGAACACAGAGACCAGGGACTCTGTAGTTTATTTGGCTACAAATGTTTGGATGGGGACGTTATTAAAAAGTAGCCAAAACTCAATATCAGAACTTTGAAATTAGAAATGAAGAACAAATGTGTATGAGAATTATGTTTCCTGTGTCTCTTAAGCATGGATCTTGAGAGCTTGTTCAGGAGTTCCAGCAGAGGACCATGGACATAAAAAATATTCTTAACCAAAGAATGGCTGCTTACTCTCTCTCTCTCTCTCTCTCTCTCTCTCTCTCTCTCTCTCTCTCTCTCTCTCAGGAATGCTAAAACTTATAATACATTTACCATTTGCCAGGCACTATTCATAGTGCTTTATGTATATTAAATAAGTTAATTTTTAAAATAACACCATGAGATAGTACTCGAAATAGCCCCATTTTTCAGATGATAAAATTGAGACACTGAAAAATTAAGTAACTGACTCAAGTGGGTCAGTCAGGGCTCAAGTGCATGTGATCTGGCTCCAGAATTTAAGCTTTTAAGCACTACATTATTCTGAGCAATGGCACAGTATTAAGAGGATGCAGGTACAGTAAGAACATAAATATTTAAGGAGTAAGAAGATGAGGAGAGAGTCAGTCTTGTTACAGAAGCCAAAGAAGGAACAATTCCAAGGAGGAAGTTACAAAATATGTCAATGTACAGAAAGGTCAAGTCAGAAAAGGCCTGGAAAAGCATCCATTGGATTTGACAATCAAAGAGTAACTGTCGACCTGTGCTAGACCAGTCTGTAGAGTGGGGAGCATGAGCCAGTGTCCACAGTGCTGGAGTGTAGGGAGGTTTTACTCAAATGGGAAGGAACAGAGGAAGGAGAAATGATCCCTTGAGATGGAGAGTTGTCATGAGAAAGCCTTCCTTCCCTTCCTTTTCCTTCTCATCTCCATTCTTAACACACTTCTGAAGAAGGAGAGATATAAATTAAAATGATGGTGCAGATGCTACTGAAGCCTGCAATGGTGTGAACATGGGCACACTGAAGGCTGAAGGGAAATGCTCTGTTTATAAGACTTCTCCTTAGGGAAGAGATTGTGAAAGTCTATCACATGAATCAGGTCATTCTTGTCATACCCAAATAAAACAGAATCAAGAGTCCAGGGGGAAAAGCACTCAGGACACATAACATTGCTCTAAGAATGTAATTCTCTGCAAGACTGGCTGCTGAAACCACCTGTTGTAGCCTAAAACCAGTTCTATCTCATAGCTACAGAAACAGCCTGATGAAACTCTCAGACTAGTTTTGCCCACCCACCACTGTCCGCCACCCATCACTGAGGCCAGCTCCCCAAAACCTTACCAGTGCCAATGAACTTTCTTGAAGAGCAACTCCTTTTTATAAAACCTCCAACCTTCTTTTTGTTCTTCAGATGAACCAAAGACCCCTGGTCTGTGTGTATACCCCGAATTGCAATTCTTGCTTCTCAAATAAAGCGTTTTAAATTTAGAGATTTGTCTCAATATTTTATTTGACTTTGACAAGATGGAAGATGGCAGGAAGAAATGAGTCTGCCACATTGCAATTTTAAATCACAACCACCGGGAGAGAGAATAGGGCTTTAACTTCCTAGGAGATATGACCAGATTTCAACATTGCACTGATCCAATCTTTCATTAACCTGGAATGAGGTAAACCACCATAGGCAGGCTGCCGCAGGAGCTCAACTTAATGTCTGGGAACCAGTTTCTACAACCTAAAAAGCAAGAGAATTAATTACCTCTGACATCCTCTACATTTTTTAATGCTATCACCCTATGAACATTAACTGAAGCATAACATTGGCCAAAAACAGCCACATGGCTCCTTAACTGTAACTCCCCTTGACTAACATCAGTTTCAGGGATAGAAAATAAACTCAGTATCAAAGCCAAAGCAGTCTCTGACACCAAACTTGTCAAAGGAGAGAAAACATCAAGTCCAAAATCTCTGGCATTCTTTCTAGCTCATCCGGACACATTTTGGCAGAAAGCTTGAACTGTCATAGTTTCCTTATTCAGAAAGTCAACCTGTAGAAATATAACTCTAAAAGTTTTATTAAGACCATTATCTACTACAAATAAACAATAATTGAAACTTCATGTTTAAAAAACTTTATTTGCCTTGAGTTTAATGATGTGACATAAGAAAAGCATTACATATTGCAGAACTTCTACCCAACACTGACATTTAAAATATCTGTTTATAAAACCACAGCAGTGTGCCTCAGACATGGCCATGTGATTCACCAAAAGTTACAAAGAAGTAGAGAGAGAAATAGGAGTACGGAAGAGAAATTTTAATTCTCTGTTTTTACAGAGGCACTAAGAATATTTGAATGCCAATGACAAAAAAAAAATGAAAGAGACTCCTCTACTCACTGTTGAAATGACCTTTCTAAATTTCAGGTCATTAGAACAAATACTATATGTGCCACTTACACAGGAAAATGTTTAAAGGTTCATTTTTCGTGTCTTCACATTACTTTGAAAAATGTCAATGCAAAGCTATAAACAAAGTGATATATTCCCTATTCTGTTTGATTTCCAAGATTAACTAGATTTTTATACATAAAAACAATATGTGCCAGATTCAAATACACACTAATTACTTAGTATCCGGACTGATGTGCTAACTCAGTGGGTTAGAGCCTGGTATTTCTAGACATAACACTAGAAGTTCAAACCAAGTACTAAACCAGTCAGTTTCATTTCAGTGCCCACCAGCTGTCTTGTATACATGTGCCACTGACTATCAGAGATAGACAGAAGAGGGGCTGGACTGAGCACTACTGCCAACGGCAATTCAGTAGGCACTCTTTACGGTTAATACTCAGACACAAGCATGATCTCTCTAAACAAAGAGGAGATCACGGTAATATTTTATAGCATGGCCTCATAACCAATATGCAAAGTTCCCTTATTAATTGTAATTCTAAATCCAAGCTCTTGGAGATCAGTTATTCAGGCTAGAAAAGTTTCTTGACAATAAAGAAAATATATTTTTATTTTCTTCTTTTGTTGTATCTCCTTTATGGGTATATATAATTATTGGTCTGTCCCAAAATATCTTGACTTGCCAACTTTAAAATATCTTTTTGGATCCAGTCTGACAAATATTATTAATCCATTCATTACAGTACTCATGAAAACTGCCTACTTCAGTATAGTCTTGGGAATATCAGTGTGTTGGTGGGTATAAAAATATATACACACTCCACTATGCATCATATTTCTAACAAACTAGTTTCCTTATATGCATGATACAAAGCACCTCAAAACAGTTAATAATTATTATAACAACTATGATATATCCTTGCTTCACTAACACCATATTACAAATTAGATCAACACACTCTTGGCTAAGTTAAAATAGTAGGTTACTATATGATTCTCCTGATTCAGTCTCTCTCTCTCTCTCTCTCTCTCTCTCTCTCTCTCTCTCTCTCCCCCCCCACCCCCACCCTCTGACTTACTGACTCCATCATAACATGAATGTGGCAATGGGACATCTTGCTGGTATCCAAGGAAGCTGGGTTCTATTTTCAGTTTCAGTGGTATAAAACTGAAATATATTTAAATAAATAAATAAGTGCATATTTGACATTTTTATGACATTATTATTGTAGAATACCCACAGCATTCATTATTTGGTGGATCTCAATCCATATTTTTGTTCATTAAAGGTCATCTTGTGCTAATTCTTTAATTCAGCCTGGTACGGTGGGGTTCTCCGAGAATGCCAGGGGTTGGTCTAATTATATGAATACATGATGAGATTGCACAGAATGTCCTCTAGCCCCATAAAAGAATATAATAAGTTATATGAACACATTTAATGAAAGTCTCACAGAAATGAAGGTAATCAAGCTAATAATAACCAGATTCAGAAAAACAAAGCATGTCACTTTTTATCTAACACTGTTCAATACAGACACAAGCAACCCCATCACTCAGGGGATTCTCCATTGGGGACTCGTAATATGTTATCACACTTCCTCAGAGTTTAGTAGGAACATCCCAGCAAGCCATTCCACTGGTACTACCAGAAGCACACCTGGGTTACTTGAGTAATATGAGAAGGAAGAAGTTGGTCTAGTCTAACAAAGTACCTCAAACAAAGCCATGCCAAAATATAGGGTCTTGAATGAAATAGAAGTTTCTTACTCTCTCCCAGAGCAGTCTAGATGTAAATATTCCAGGCCAGGTGGAGCCAACTCCACCATCCCCTACATGTAGCCCTCAAGTGTACTCCAATCCTCACTATTCTCCAGCGAGTGACAGGAAAACAAAAGGGTGACAAGGACAAGCAAATTAATGTTGAAGGAGAAGATCCAGGTTTCACACCAATCCCTCTGCATCCTATTGGTCAGAAATTAGCTGCAAGGAAGGTAAGGAAATGTCTTTCCTTGCTGGATGGGAGGATTTTCTCACTAAAAAGAAGAGGAGAAAGGATACTAGAAGAAAGATAGGAGCCTCTGTCACAGTCCAACCCTCTGGTCATCCAAGTATTTATGCATATTGGTTTTTGCACATATAGAATATGCTCCACTCTCCCCAAGTCTTCTGAATTTTATCCAACTCAAAGCTCTGGATCTCTGAGAGAGGCAAAGTCCTTTCTACCAGGTCCAAACATAGCTCCTCACATTCCACTGACCTACAAACCGATACACAAGTGTGTTCTGTCTCTCTCTCTCTCACACACGTGCACACACACACACACACACACACACAAAACTGCAATGGTAGAGAAGGAAAAGAGAGCTGCAATAAAATCTGCCATTCATAAAAGACGAGAAGCCATATGCATAGCAATGACTGGTCCACAGCCATCATGAATCCTACCAGGTGGGATTTGTGAAGACTCCCTGTCCTGGAAGGAGAGGATTTCTCTTGATTGATACATGGTTTGGCTCAACAGAAGGAAGCTCCCTTGTCAATTACCCTCTGTGTCCCCTGACACTGCATTCTGGATGGCTTTCTCTTGTTCACCATTATAATGGCACCATAACCACAAGAAGTGGATGTTGACAAACACTTCAGCTTTTTGCTGATACAAGTTCAGAGGGTAGAAGGTGATTTAAAACAATCATAACCTTATATAGGCCAGACTTGTAGTTTCTATGGCAAAACAATTCCCTAAAAAATGTGATAGGCTCCTGTAGGTTTGCTTCTGCCAAGTTCCAAGTGAAATAACTTTCCAAAGTTCTCCTCTAAAATTCAGCCTCCCATTCACCACAACATTTCTCATCTCATAAGAGGAAGGAAAGAAGGACGTATGCTAGCATAGAAGTCTATTGCCTCCATTTTAGAAGATTCATATTTGGAGATTTTCTTTATTATTTTTTCTTAATGTTGGATTTGATAGAAATTCACACAGCACCCACCCATTAGCCACAGGACAGTCTCCAGATGGATCTGGGCATTGCCAACCTTTTTAGCCCAAAATATTACCCTCTTCAACTTCCACAAATACCAAAACTAATGACTCACAGGAATATGATTTGGTTATAACACAGCCACACAAATATGCTATGTAGTATTCTGAGATAAAATGGAAAGCAAGCCCCTACTGATTATAGCACACTGCCCCTTATGCCAGGGCCCGGTATACCATCTGAGCCTTTTTAAAGTTATTTCAACACATTCTATTTCCAGGACTATAATTCCATGCTCATTTTATGATCAGTAATAAACTCACTTCTCAGGTACCTTGATACCAGGAAGTGTATATCTTGGATAAGAGACTCTTAGAAGGTCTATCACCCCTTATAAAGTAAGAATAATGTTCTTATGCATCAGAAGCATGTGAATTTAATAGCAATGAGTCTGTCACCAAGAGACAACAATCTCTGGTTCAAACAAGCAAATCTCATTCCTGGACCCGCCATAGAACAGTATAAACAACAGGAAATGGGACTCAATCGAGATGCTTTTTCTGAGAGGCTCTACCTACAACAGAATTGCCCCCAAGATGACAGCCTCATTGACCTTCCCTCAAACTCTTATAAATGCATTCCTAATTCTCATCAGTAGATCTCTTGTAAGCTATAAATCTAAGGGAACAGTGAGGTATTCTTGGCAATTATTGTTAAAAATTCATAAATGACAACCATCCCAACACTAATTAAAGGAATATGATTGTTATCGATGTCTTATTTTCTTTAATGAACCCTGTTTTTAGGAGGAGGAAACACATGCACCCCATGCATCAGAGCACCAAATACTATCAACATAATTAATTATTTGTATCATATGGGTGGATAAATGCACATTCCCCCTCTATACCCACAAGAGATATTCTTAACCAGTCAGCACCCCTTCTCATGGATACTAGAAGTAGCCTTAGAATCATTCCTTATACAAAACTCCAGGAAATTGTCATCAATCAGAGTTGCTCCTCAGGATGAAATCTATTGAACACTCTTACACTTCATCACACACACAAATACACACACACACACACACACACACACACACAGAGGTCCACAGCCACACAGCAAATCAGTGGTACATCTAGGAGTGGGGACCAGGACTCTTATTTCCCAAGGCTAGTGTTCTCTCTTCCACAAGGTATTATGATGGCTAATTAGTAAGTTAACAATGTTTGTAACCATTTTGAAAGCCTTCATTTGCCAAAGGGAAAATTACTGAAAGAAAAAGGAAAATCAATTCATAGTTCCCTGGATGGCATTTTAAAATATCTGTATTATAAAAATAACTGCCAAAAGCCCTTCTAAATGTTAGGAAGTTAAGAAAAACTGCTATTAACTAAATGCTCAATTAATGTTTATTATAAATATTGTATAGTTATTGGATTAAATTGATGACACAGTAGAGCTATATGTATGTGTGCTTCATGCACTCTATGGAGATTCATGCTCCCTTACATAATCAAAGTTTGTGGACCATCAATGCCAATTTTATAGGGCTTTTATAAGAAGTATAATGGGCAGTGTTCTGACAAATCACGAGAAATAGATGGGATCTACTCTGACCTTAGAATATGGACTAGTCACTGCCTTCTCTGCACCTCAGTTTTCTTACTGTTAAGTTGAAGAGGTCTCCATGGTCCCTTAAAGTGATCAAGAGCTCTATCCTTCAAAGCATAATTTTGTCGCTTTTAAATTTTTATAGAATATTACACTTGAAGCTTTGTTTAATAATGTACATAAAATATTGTCAACTTATTTTGACACAATTTCAAAAAATCATACACCTCCTCATATATTTTTAAGTTGACATCTAAATTTTTATCTCAAATGTAATAGTTACAAAGATAATTTCTAGTATACTGCATATTATGTATGAAATTTTATTAGACTTGCAGTTATAGATTTTACCCCATTCCATTTATGAAACATGTCCGCTATGTTTATGAAACATACCTGCTGGAAAAGCCAGTCCTCATGGTCAAACCAGTTGGTCAAATCAGACTTACTTTCTGCCATAAAATGTCCAACTCATTTTTCAATTAAAAAAGAGTCAATATATGCTCTAGGACACCAATTTTATTTCTGCATTCTAATTCTAATATACGTAAACAGACAAGGTGAGCATAGAGCCTTTCCATGAGTTTGTTACTTACATAATATCAGGCATTGCTCATATATACATCAATTACATACTTAATTTTGTTATATATAAAATATTTTATTATATATAAATGGGGGTATATATTTTTTTAACCAAATCTAAGGCTCTTATTCAGGAGCTTTACATTTTCAAATACCCCTCTGTTTAGTGCCCCTAACATTTTTATACCCTGAGAAATGCATCATAATAAGATTCAAGATGGGTAAGACATGCATATTTCTTCTGCAAAATAGAAGACAATCACTGTGAAAAGGGAGGTAGGAAAGGACAAAAACTGACTGCTGAGGTGGTTCTCAGACCAACTTTAGGAAGGGACACAATGGAAGTTGAGCAAAATGATTTCTTTCTTTCTTCCTACAAAATGATTTCTTCAAAGCTGTCCAAGCCAAATACCCCTGGAAAGTCTTCAGGTAACCTCAAGGATATGCAGCCCCTGTTTAAAAATATCTGAACTGGGTTCCTTCCAGGGTTGAAAAAAATACAGCAAGTTATTATATCTTATTTTTAAAAAAATGAGACAGAAAATTCAAGAAAGCATTCACTTCTCTGGGGTTCTCTAACCTCAAGCCCTCAGGGCAAAGTTGCTTGCCATAACCAGGCACACGAATAGCAAAGAGATTTGATCTGAAGAGCCATTCCTACTTGCACTGGCTTCCTGCCATGCTTGTGATGAGGTTTGTGAGGTTGAGTCTGTGCTCTTCAGAAAAGAGTGCCACGGCTGATTAGCAGTATCTGGCAGTATGGGGAAGAGACAGCATAAGTGCTATATCAGTCCTCCCGCCTTCAAGTCAGAATAACCTAACCAGACAACTTTATTTGAGTTTTATCTGGTTATTTGTTTAACCTTTGCTTCCTACGGTGCTGAATGTAGGAATACACGAATGTAGGAATGTAGGAACATTGCAAAGAATACACGTTTTTGAAGTGTATATGCTTAAGATTTTTACTTTATCATATAGATGACATAATATGTAAATTCTCCCCACATAAGAAGGAAATTCAGTGCATTTATTAATCAATGAAGAAAGATAAGATTTATTCTCTCATTTATTACTTAGACAGTCTTGGAAGAGCATGAATATGCTTTACTAAAGGAAATGAATTAGTTTTAGTATTCCTGGAAAATAAAATGCAAGGAGATAATCAGTAAAGAGATGACTGAACTAATTTAGCAGAGACTATGTCACAAAAGGACCCTGTAAACCACGGAATGATTCTCAATAGAATCATCAGGAGAATTTTAATCTTTTGATACAATCAGATTTACACTGTAAAACACTCCCTCTGGTGGCAGTGTCGGGAATAGATCGATCAAAGGGCAGTAAAGTAAAAAAAGCACTTGGGAGGCTTGAGGTATTCTGAGAAACATAATACTGAGCAGAAATAGTAGTAATTGTAGTGAGGCTAAAGAGAAGTGGAAAAATATAAGACTAGTTATATTCAATAGTTAGAATCTCCCAGACTTGATAATCTGTTGGATGTAGGCAGTGGAAATGGATGACAGTGTCACTAAATTGGGAGATTGAAAAAAAAAAGAAGAAAAGGAGAACAGACTTGGGATAAAAGAGGAGTTTAGATTTGGACACATAAAGTTAGACATATAGGTCTATAGCTCAGAACAAAGCCAGTCAAGAGCCAGACATGGAAATAGAGGGTCTGTGGCATGTGCATAATAGTTGAAGTGATGGGAGTGCGTGTGGTGACATGGGGAGACCGAGTGCTGTGGGGTAAGAAGGGGGACTAAGCAAGGAGCACCAACACTACAGGGATCTTTCAGAAAGAGGCGTTTAGTCTACGGCCATACCACCCTGAACACGCCCGATCTCTTCTGATCTTGGAAGCTAAGCAGGGTCGGGCCTGGTTAGTACTTGGATGGGAAAAAGAAGCCTTTACAAAGGAGACTGAGCGAAATGGCCAGAGTCAAAGAAAAACCCGAGTAAGATGAGTCATGGGAAGCAAGAAAAGCAAGAGCTGCAAAGAGAATGTAATCAAAGGTAGGAAACATTACCAAGTGGAAAGTAAACAAGAACAAAGGCAGGTGGACTGGAAGCATGTCAGAGTACGTGTTGGTGAGAGGCTTTTCCCTGCCTTCATAGGTAACTCCAGAGAGAGTGCAATGGGCTGAAAAGCAATGCGAGGAGAATGAAGAGGAGAAATTTGGATAAGAAGGGGCAAAGAGAACTGTAGTAGCTAGAAAAGGGAATATGGGCTCAAGGAGGGTTTTTTAAAAATAAAAATTGTATGTATTTAAGGTGTACAACATAATGTTTCAATGTACATATAGTGAAATGGTTACTATGGTCAAGCAAATTAACATATCTATCTCCTCACATAGCTACCATTTTTAGTATGTGTGGTGAGAGCACCTAAAATATACTCTGTCAGCAAATTTCCAGTATACAATACAGTATTATTAACTATAGTCATCAACCTGTACATTAAATCTCGAGACTTATTCATCCCACATTGTCTACAGCTTTGTACCCATTGACCATCAACTCTCCATTTTCCCCAACTCTCCACTGTTCTACTCTCTGCTTCTGTGTCATCAAGTTTCTTTAGAGCCCGCATATAAGTGAGATCACGCAGTGTCCATCTTTCTGTGTCTGGCTCATTTCACTTAGCGTGTCTTTCAGGTTCATCCATGTTGTTGCAAATGGCAGTATCAAGGAAGGGTTTTTTTTTAACATATGAAAGATTTGGAAGCCTTTCTAGAGGTGATGTCAGTAAGATGACAGAACAGGAAGTTTATGGCTCTATTATCCCCCAACAGAAAGTTCCATTAGCAACTATCACCAGAACAGAACATCTTTTTTGAAAACTCTAATACTTGGAAATAAGCCTAAGATGCCCACATGGTCTGCAGAACTGAATGAAAACCAGAATAAAAGGGTAAGAAGAATGGTTTGCTATGCTGCCCTTCTGCTCCCTCAAGTTGGCACAATGCCAGATGGAGAGGATTCCTCTGGACCACAGTTTCTACAGGGGGAAAAGAGAACTGGAGGTAGTCATTCAGCTTCCCTGGCATTCTTAGACACTTCCCAGGAAGCCTACTCCCATCTACCCTCCTGGGAACCCTGGGGGTAATGGCACAGCTAGACTGCCCAGGATCAGATAGAAACAAAAAGAAGGAGGCAGAGGTCACAGTGACTAGCACACAAATCTTGGTGGTACCTTTGTGTTCCTACGAGCTGTGGTGCCTGATCAAAGATACAAGCCAACTTTGTAGCCCACACACAAAGCTGACCTGGTCATCTTCAGAAGCACAATGGGAAGTTCAACCTAGCTTGAATCCCTAGATAGTTAATCTCCAAGCCTAGCCTCAAAGCTCACTCCAACGACCTCACCCATGGAGGGAGATACCTGACTCGACCTTTTACAAAGAAGCATAGAGGTTAAACCTGCTTGATCTGGGAAGTCAAGCAGCAGCTCCACTCAGGTCAAAAGTACACCCATCAACCTCACATAGGCATGGAGACTCCCACCACAGTCCATTTTGGAGAAGCATACGGGCCATACCGGCTTGACCAACGAGGTCAAACAGCCACTCAACTCATCCAAAATCTCTCCATCCCACAGTTCCACCCAGAGAGGGAGGCTCAATCATGCATTTCTAAAGAACATAGCCTCTGGTCCTATATATCCTGAGCAGTGACTACAGCTCACTTCAGACCCCAGTCTGCAGTCCTGCCCAACTGAGATCCCATACAGAACTTCCCAGCCAGGAAATAAAGCCTATTACCAGCCTGAGAAGAAGCCATCACAGTACCTAGCCAGCAGCTCCTCCAGACATCAGAACCCAGTCAGTGGTATTGCTGGATAGTGAAGCATAGCCAGCAGCCCCAGCTGACATCAGAATAAAGGCAGCAGCACACCCAGCCAGAAAGCCCACAAAAAGCTCTATTTGCTATTTGGTCTTTACACCTCCGACAAAGGTCTGATAACAAGAATCTACCTAGAACTCAAAAGAATTAACAGGAAAAAATCAAAAAAAAACCATTTATAAATGGGCAAAGGAGATGAACAGAAACTTCTCCAAAGAAGACAGAATAATGGCCAAAAAACATATAAAAAAAGTTCATCATCTCTAATCATCAGAGAAATGCAAATCAAAACCACAATGAGATACCACCTAACCCCAGTGAGACTGGCCTCTATCAAAA
>CAUYRT010014285.1:0-49185 GCA_963574885.1 Lepilemur ruficaudatus
AACTAAATATATATAGAAAAAATTAGCCGGGCATGGTGGCGCATGCCTGTAGTCCCAGCTACTCGGGAGGCTGAGGCAGAAGGATCGCTTCAGCCCAGGAGTTTGAGGTTGCTGTGAGCTAGGCTGACGCCACGGCACTCACTCTAGCCCGGGCAACAGAGTGAGACTCTGTCTCAAAAAAAAAAAAAAAAAAAAAAAGAGGAACTATATGTAACAGTTTATGTGTCCCCTTGGTCAAGGTTTACTCCAGTGAATATCAGTTCCCCAGCATTTCTAGATTGCGCTGTCTAGCCTGTGTAGGCAGCTAGTGGGGAATCCTGAGCACAGGAATGCAGTGTGACATCTGAGGTTTAAGCCACAGTGCACACAGACAGTGAGTGAGTCTATGCAAATGGCAATCTCTCCGTGTCCATCAGTAAACTGCACCCATGTGAGCCCTGCCATACAGTAAGCTTCTGAGCATGTATGGGTGCTGAATGGATCCAGTGGCTTCTTCTTGCACTTTGTTGGCAACAGAGATGAGCAGAGGAAAAGGAACAAGGGGCTCCTTCCCTAAGACATGAGTCAGAGAACTTTTGGGTTGCTCCTGTGAGTAACGTAAGAACCCAGCTCCTACTGGTATCACTGGCTCAGGAAGCTGCTATGTTAAACAATTTCTTCTGATTATTTTTGACAAACACTCTGGGGATAGGGCTTTTTTTCACCGAGCAAGCTCTGAATCACGACAAATAATGATAAGCTCTGCAAATAAAGTTTTTCCTGGAATTTCCAGCCATCTCAAATAGTGACAATTCTCTGGGGATGAATTTTTTAACAGTCATTATTTTTTAGAACGAAAAACTTTAGGTTCACAGAAAACTTTAGTGGAAGGTATAGAGATTTTCCATATACCCTCTGTTGCACGCACACGTATAGCCTCCCTCATTATCAACAGCTCCCACCAGAGTAGCACATTTCTTACAATTGATGGACCTATATTGACATATCATTATTTGAGTGATACTAGTACAGGCAAACAGAGGATGGTCAAAAGACTTAACAGGAATATATAGAGTATGAGACATCCATATAGGGGGATTTAAAAAACCCAACATATTCATGGGAATCTGGAAGGCCATGAGCATAGGCAAGATAATGTGTTTGTCCAGGAAAACTCCCCAAGAACACCTTTATCTTTCAACTCTGGCTGACCCTGAGGCCTTGTACAATCAGGAAGTAAAGGCTAAAGTAGGGTTGTCAACTGCCAGAGCCCCAGTATACACAAAGAGACCCTAGGCAAAGGGTTGAAGATTTATTGGTTCAAGACATTTCAGGAAGTCTATGTCCAATTATTACCTGACTACAAAGCTAACCAAGGAAAAATATCAGTGGCTAAACACAACAGGGCAAACAGACTTAACAGAATTAGTCCAGAAAAGTCACTACTGAGCAAAACAACTAGTAAGAAACAACAACAACAAACAGAAACAACAAAAAACTCTGGGGTGAGGTAAGACCTGATTTTCAGAATTACCATAATATCCTTTAAAATGTCCACCTTTCAATCAAAATTATGGGATAGGGGAAAAAAAAACACTAAGAAAGTATGGCTTATACAGAGAGGGAGGGAAAAAGCAGTTCATAGAAATTGTCCTTAAGGAAGCCCAAATATTGGGCTAGTAGACAAAGACTTTATATCAACTTTTATAAATATGTTCAAAGAATTAAAGGGAACTGTCTCCAAAGCATTAAAGGAAAGTCTGAAAATGATGTTTCACCAAATAGAAAATATCCATAAAGAGATAGAAAGTATTAAATAATTCAAATGGAAATTTTAGAGTTGATAAGGACAATAACTAGACTGAAAAATTTATTAGAGAGGGGCTAGGTACAGTGGCTCATGCCTGTAATTGCAGCAGGTTTGAGTTTGCAGAAGAGAGAATCAATGAACTTGAAGATAAAATCAATAGGGATTATTCATTCTGAGGAACAGTAAGGAAAAAGAAAGGGAGAAAAAGGAATAGAGCCTAAGAGATCTGCAGGACACCAAGCATCTAACATATGCATAATGTAAGTCCCAGAAGGAGAGGTGGGAGATAAAGATGCACAGAAAATATCTGGAGAAGTAATGACCAAAAACATCCCCAATTTGATGAAAAACATAAATCTATACATCCAAGGGCTCAACAAACTTCAAGTGGAATAAATTCAAATTATTGCACACAGATACATCATAGACAAATTGTCAAAAGCCAAAGACAAAAAGAGAATCTTGAAATAAACAAAAGAAAAATGACTCATCACTTGAAGGAACTATCATTGAAGAACTCTATATTCAGTAAAACTATCCTTCAAAATGAAGAGGAAATTAAGACCATCTCAGAATAAACAAAACCTGAAAGAATCTGTGACTAGATGACATGTACTACAAGAAATAATAAAGGGAATACTTCAGGCTGAAATGAAAAGACACTAGACAGTAACTTGAGTCTACAGAAAGAAATACAGAACATTTATAAAGGTAACTGTATAAGTAAATGTGAAAGACAATATGCATTTATTTTTGTTTGTACCTCTTCTCCTATCTGACTTAAAGGACAACTGTATAAAGCAATAATTATAAAACTGTGTTGATGGGTTTATAATAAACAAAGATATAGTCTATATGATAATAATATCACTAAGGAGGGGAAGGAAAAGAGCTACTTTGAAGCAAAGTTTTGGTATTAATCCAAACTAGATTGTTTACGGCTAGGCATGGTGTCTTGCAGTAATTCCAGCTACTTGGTAGGCTCAGGTGGGAGGGTTGCTTGAGCCCCAGGAGTCAAGATCAACCTAAGCAACACAGCAAGACTCCACCTCATATAAAAAGAAGAAAGAAAGGCCAGGCTTGGTGGCTCATGCCTGTAATCCTAGCACTCTGGGAGGCCAAGGCGGGTGGATCGCTCAAGGTTATGAGTTCAAAACCAGCCTGAGCAAGAGGGAGACCCCGTCTCTACTAAAAATAGAAAAAAAATAATTGGCCAACTAAAATATATAGAAAAAATTAGCTGGGCATGGTGGTGCATGTCTGTAGTCCCAGCTACTCAGGAGGCTGAGCCAGGAAGATTTCTTGAGCCCAGGAGTTTGAGGTTGCTGTGAGCTAGGCTGACACCACGGCACTCTAGCCCGGGCAACAGAGTGAGACACTGTCTCAAAAAAAAAAAAAAAAGAAAAGAAAGAAAAGAAAAAGAAAAAGAAGAAGAAAAAACACCCAAAGAAACTAGACTCTTTAAGTTAAGATTTTAATTGTAATCCTGAAGGCAACCACTAAGAAAATAACTAAAAAAATAGTAAAAGAAACAAGTGAAGTAAAATGGTATACTAGAAACTATCTATTGACATACAAAAAAGGCAATAATGGAGGAACAGAGGAACAAATAAAGACATAGAAAAAACTATCCAAATGGCAGACATAGATTCTACTTTCTCAGTAAATGCATTAAATATAAATGGATTAAACACTCTAATCAAAAGGCAGACGTTGACAGACGGATTAAAAAACATAACCCAACTATGTGCTGTGTATAAGAGATATACTTTACGAAGACAGAAATGCTTTGAAAGGAAAAGGATGGAGTAAAGATACACTGTGGAAATACTTACCAAAAGAGAGATGGAGTACTTATACTAATATAATTTAAACACTATTCTCAGCTGTACTGGAAAGGACATAATTACTTTTCTTTTACAGCTTAACTTCTATTTGTCTTGAACTTAATAATTATCTTTTCTTATTTGCTTAGTTTTCCATGTATTTATCTGATTCCATGCAAACTCCTCACAATTGTCTATATCTTCTTTCAAAATGTTCAAATACATCAGAATTTCCATCAATTTTATCTTCCTAATAGAGTTTCTCATAGAGCCTTCTGCCATGCTCCAAGATAGATGTATGGGTTACCTTCCATGCCTGCATTTTTCATCCTAGGATCTCCCTTCATTAACATCACAATTATTACCTTCACCTCTCTCTTGGGTTAAAAATACTGCTTCTGTTTTGCCAGTTCTTCTTATTTCTTGTTTGTTCCCTCATTTTGGTAGAACTCAGCCCCCAGGAGCTTCCTGAGAGAAGGGAACAAGGAAAAAATATTTTTCATGCCTGAACTGTATTTATTCTGTCCTGAAACTTGATTAAGATTCGGCTTGGTATAGAATGTTATGTTAGAAGTCATTCTTTCAGAATTTTAAAGGTGTACCTCCAACGACCTTAAAATTCCTCTATTCCAGTGAGAAGTATGCAACACTTTTGATTTTTAATTCTTTTTATGTGACCTATTTTTTCTCTCTAGAACACCATTCCCAGTGTACTAAAGTTTTACAGTACTATGTCTTGGTATGAATCTATTTCATCTGTTTTCTGTGGGTTCTTTTTCTTACTTCCTTGTGAATATTTAAAGATTTAGATTACATATAAATTTTGATGATCAGAGCAGGAACACAGGAATAAAATACAATTAGCAAAAGCCAATAGCTCATAATCTCTGATTTAGAGACCATAACATAGGTGAGTCCTGGCTAACTCAAGCAAGAGTTTTTTAAAGCAAGTGAATGGATTGCTTGTTTTAACATGTATTCAATCAAAAGTGTAGTCACTAGGGCAGAAAAAGAGACTGGCATAATGAAGATTTTGTGTATATGGCTGGTAGTTGTGGGTCATTTTGAGGAAAGGTTTCTTCCTATTAAAATATAATATATATTCTAGCCTTAATCAAATGTTCTAATGTAAGACAGTCTTCTTTTTCTTTTTAGTTTCTGTCCATTCCTTTTGATGAGAGATAGTCTTTAGACTCAGAATGCCTTTTATTTTTATGATGCCTACAAACTTTTGCCATTTTGACCTCAAATATATATAAACATGTATTTTTGTAAGGTATAAGTCTTTTGTAAAATTTCATTAACTCTAAATAGGGTTGAAATCAAATTTAAGAAAATGTGTTCTGTTATCAAAATTCTATTGTAAAATTCTTTTATTTTTCCCTGAAGCTAAAATCAAAGCATCCATCCTAAGGTATGCTATCATGGGTGCATAAAAACTAATTTTTTAGATGATATACTATAAAAGTAGAAAAGGAGATTATACAGGATGGGAAGAGGATAGGCTTAACTATAGAATGTGGCAAATATTTTGATTGGATATTATTTTATTCACAGTATCTTATCTCTATTTAAATCCTATGACATAAAGATAAATAAATTCTATGTGGCCTGTAAAATATTTAATGTCAGCCTGTTCAAAGTACACTTTTCTCTTTTTCTAGTCTGTGAAAATTGACAAGGAAATTTAACAATGAAGTTTTATTCTTTCTTTTTTTTCTCATTTAGGGAGATGAACCTGGTAGAAACACTGATACTTAACTATTCTATTCCCAAATTACTTTAATTATTAGTATAAAAAATTTTCATTCATAGAGGCAGTAATACTTCAACAGTTTATTGGACTTTACCAGAGGGAAAACACTTCTAAAGATATGGTTCATTAGGTCTGTGTTCTCAACCACTGAATTTAGACACTTATCTGGAAACTAGATAAATGACACAAAGCAAAAAATAAAGCTTAGAGTGAGAAATTTAACATGTCTGCAATTAACTTTTATTATCTTGATATTATTAGTGAAAACAATGAATAATAAATGCTGAATGAGTCTCATAAACCCAATTTTTAAAATTATATACTATTTAAGAATAATTTTGATTGTAACATTTAAGATGATCATGTTTCTAGATCCTCTGAAGATATTCTTGAATTCTCTTATTCGATCACTTAGAAACTGTTAATTTGATAATTGCATAATGGGTTACTTAGTCAAAATAGGAAGGACACGACAAAAATTGAAAAAAATAAAGTGTTAAGTGCCACAGAAATTTGAAGAGAAGGAGGCAGAAACTATCAAAGATTTTGAAACTGCATTTTAACACTGACCAAGTAAAGGAATAGATAGGAGACTGGAAGTACAACTGGAAAATATTTATTTACCTGAATCACTACTGGTAACAATGTATCATTTTGAATTGAGACATTGCTCATCTCTTAATGTTCCTCCATAGCTTTACCATTTATTATATTTTCACATCTAAAAAAATTTTTTTAAAAAGTCAAGTTCCCTTGATCTTTTGGATTTAGCATGTAAATCCTGAATTCCCACCAAAGGGTAAACATTATTCTGAGTAGGATAGTGCCACAGATTGAAGATTTTAATTTTGTCTAAAACTGTAGAGCTCTGGCACTTTTTTTCCCACTTACCCCCAATGACAGTACACTGTAGTTAGCAATGACTGGCTGAGTAATGAATCAGACAGAACCTAAATTAACTCTGTGAGCCTTTTTAATGTTGACTTCTGACTCACCAAAGTACACTATCATATGAGGGGATTATACCACCAGGCTTCAAATAACCACATGAATAACTCCTATTATGGGGATTGTGTTAAAGTGTATAAGTGGTTTGAATGGACACATGCTCTTGAAGCCCAGACCTTGCGAGCATACATTAGTTAAAAAATAAGACTCCAAGGTGCTGCCAAGAGTGATCTTCCAAACTATTTCAAAGCAAACAATACTTCCAGTTATTTATTAACCACGGAATTTGTTCCCGTTGTAACAAGTGGCAAAATCATCCATGAAATGCCTTCCCTTCACCAGTGCAGAGCAAAGATGACAGAATGAGAGAGTACTCAAACTTATCCAGTTCTCATATTGTAATTTTCAAAACTTTTTATTATGAAGGTCTTTAAATCTACAGAAAAATTAAAAAAATGTATATTTGCTTTAGAAATGTTTTATATCCTTTTGTATCCTTTTTACCTAATAATTATTTATGACATTTCATGTATTTGAATACTTGAATCTTTGTTTTTGTTTAATCTTTAGTTATTGATTTTACATTTTATTGCTTCATAGTGAAAGAATGGGGTTTGTATAATTTTTATTTTTTAAAATTGTCAGGGTTTTCTTTGTGGTCTAATTTATTATCAGTTTGTCCATAGAGTCTTTTTTTAATTTTTAATTTTTCATTATTATGTATACATAACTGTTGTATCTCTTTATACAGGCATACAATGTGATTTAATCAAACCAGGGTGATTAGGGTATCCATCACCTCAGGCATTTAACATTTCTTTGTGTTAGGAAGATTCCAATTCCACTCTTTTAGTTATTTTAAAGTATACCCTAACTTATTATTGATTATAGTCACTTTGTTGTGTTATCAAATATTGTTCAGGATTCTTGAAGGATAATTTATCCTCTGTTCATGGGATACAGATATATATATATTTAACTAAGTGTGTTTGTGTGTGTATGTGTGTACCTCTCTATATATCCAGAGAAAAATATCTCCAACTCAACCTTAAAAATTATGCTGTTCAGATACCATGTGAATTTATTAAATACACTTTTTCAATTCAAAATATTATCTGTAACTTCTTTAGTTTTGCTTTAAACATTTTGATGGTATGTTATATGCACAATCATTTATGTCTATTATGGAGTTGTCCTTTATAAAAACAAAATAATCATTATCTTTGTCCTGTTTAATGCTCTTTCATTGCCTTGGGTTCTACTCTGACCAGCATTAATAATGTAACATCTTCTTTCTTTTCCTTTTTAGTTTTGCCTAAAACATTTTAACTCTTTTACTTTAAAATATTCTTATTTAATTTGACATTGTGACTGTGTAAAGAGCATATATGTGACTTTGTATTTTTACTCAATCTGAGAATATTTCTTCTTTAATTGAAAAAATGTTTATTTGAAAATATTAGAAAGTACAAAATGTTTTTGTTACATAGATACCTTGTATAATGCTGAAGTTGGGGGCTTTAGTGGAGCTCATCACCAGGAGAGTGTTCATTGTACACGATAGATAAGATTTTATCCCTCACCTTTTCCCACGCTTCCCCTTTCTTGGTTTCCAATGTCCTTTACATCTCTTTGTGCCTGTGTGTACCCATCATTTAGCTCCCAATTTTAGAGTACATGTGGTGTTTGTTTTTCCATTCCTGAGATAACTTCACTTAGGATAATGGTCTCCAGTTCCATCCAAGTTGCTGCAAAAGACATTATTTCATTCCTTTTTATGGCTGAGTAGTACTCCATGGTATATATACACCACATTTTCTTTATCCTCTCAAGAATTGATGGGCACTTAGGTTGATTCCACATCTTTGCAATTGTGAGTTGTGTTGCAATAAACATTCAAGTGAAGATGATTTTTTTGATAAAATGACTTCATTTCTTTTGGGTAGATAACTAGTGGTGGGATTACTGGATTGAATAGTATGTCTACATTTATTTCTTTGAGGAAACTCCATACTGTTTTCCATAGAGGCTGTACTAATTTGCAGTCCCACAAGCAGTGAATAAGCATTCCATTCTCTCTGCTTCCATGCCAGCATCTATTGTTTTTTGACTTTTTAATAATGGCCATTTTGACAGGGGTAAGGTGGTATACCTCATTGTGGTTTTAATTTGCATTTCCCTGATGATTAATGATGTTGCGCTTTTTCTCATATGTTTGTTGGCCATTTTCTGTCTTCTTTTGAAAAACTTCTGTTCATGTCTTTTGTACACTTTTTTGATGGGGCTGTTTGGTTTTTTTCTTGTTTAAGTTCTTTGCAGATTCTGGATATTTGCCGTTTGTTGGATGTATAGTTTGCAAATATTTTCTCCCCTTCTGTAGGTTGTCTATTGACTCTGCTGATTAGATTATATCCTTTGCTGTGCAAAAGCTTTATAATTTAATTAAATCCCATTTGTTTATTTTTGTTATTGCTGTATTTGTCTTTGGGGCTTCAGTCAGAAATTGTTTGCATAGACTGCTGTCCAAAAGAGTTTTTCCTATGTATGTTTTCTTTTATTTGATAGAATTTTGTGTGGTTTCATGACTTACATTTAATGATTGTTTCCATCTTGAATTAATTTTTGTATATGGCAAGATATAAAGGTCTTATGTCATTCTTCTGCATGTGGCTATCCAGTTTTTCCAGCATCATTTATTGAACAGGGCTTCCTTTCCCCAGAGTATATTTTCATCTGCTTTGGGAAGCATCAGTTGATTGTAGATATATGGTTTTATTTTCGTGTTCTCTATCCTACCCCATAGGTTTCTACTATTATGCCATTTTAATGGTGTTTTGGTTACTCTAGTCTTGTAGTGCAATTTGAAGTGAAGTAATGTGATACCTCCAGATTTGTTCTCTTTGCATAAGATTCTTTGGTTATTCAGGCTCTTCTGGGGTTCCAAATGAAGTGTAGAATTAATTTTTCTAGATATGAGAAAACATATGTTAGTATTTTGATGGAAATTGCACTGAATCTGTAAATCACATTGGGCAGTATGGACATTTTAACAATGTTTATTCTACCAGTCATTGAGCATGGGATGTTTTTCCATTTGTTTGTGTCATCTATGATTCCTTTCATCAGTGTTTTGTAGTTCTCCTTGTAGAGCCTTTGACCTCCTGGGTGAACTATATTCCTAGATATTCTATTTTCTTTGTAGCTACTGTAAATGGTATTGACTTCTTAATTTTACTCTCAACTTGACTGTTAGAATGTATAAATGCCACTTATTTATGTACATTGATTTTGTAACCTGAAACTTTGCTCAATTAATTTATCAATTCTGGGAGTTCTTTGGTAGAATCTTTAGGGTTTTTCAGGTTGGTTCAACCTCCACCTTACCAATTTGAGTACCCTTTCTTTTTTCTTTTGCAACATTGCTCTGGCTAAGACTTCTAGTACTATGTTGAATAGAAGTGGTGACAATGGGCACCCTTGTCTTCTTCCAATTTTTAATGGGAATGCTTTCAACTTTTCCCCATTCAGTATAATGCTGGCTGTGGGTTTGTCATATATGGCTTTTATAATTTTAAGTATGTTCCTTCATGCCTAGTTTTTGAGGGTTTTTATCAAGAAAGGGTGCTGGATTTTATCAAATGCTTTTTCTGTATCTATCGAGATGATCATGTGGTCTTTGTTTTTGCTTCTGTTTATGTGGCGAATCATATTAATTGATTTAGGTATGTTGAAACATCCTTGCATCCCTGGGATGAAACTCACTTGATCATGGTGAATTATTTTTTTGATGTGCTGTTCAATTCAGTTTACTAGTATTTTGTTGAGGATTTTTGCATCTATATTCATAAGGGATATTAGTTTATAGTTTTCTTTTTTGTTGTGTCCTTTCCTGGCTTGATATTAAAGTGATACTGGTTATACAGAATCAGATACAGAGAATTCCCTCCTGCTCAATGTTATGGAATAATTTTTGTAGGATATGTACCAGTTCTTCTTTGTCAGCCTGGTATAATTTGGTTGTGAATCCATCTGGTCCAGGCTTTTTTTTTTTTATTGGTAGATTTTTTATTATTGCTTCACTCTTGCTGCTCGTTATTGGTCTGTATAAGTTTTCTATTTCTTCCTGATTCAGGCTTGGAAGGTTGTATGTTTCCAGGAATTTATCCATATCCTCTACATTTCTAGTTTGTGGCATAGAGACTTTCATAGTATTTATGTATGACATTTTGTATTTCTGTGGCTTCAGTTGTAATGTCTTTTTTTGTTTCTGATTCAACTTACTTAGGTCCTTTCTCTTTGATTTCTTGTTAATCTAGCTAAGAACCAACTTTTTACTTCTTTGATCATTTGTATTTTTTCTTTCTGGCATCCATTTAGTTTAGTTCTGCTCTGAGCTTTGTTATTTCTTTTTTTCCTGTGGACTTTGGATTTAGATTTTTCTCCTTTTACTAGTTCCTTGAGGTATGAAATAGGGTTATTAATTTTTGATCTGTCTTTTTGATGTAAGCATTTAAGGCTATGAATTTCCCTCTTAACACTGATTTTGCTATATCCCATAGATTTTGGATGGTGTGTCATGATTGTCATTCAGTTTGAAAAATCTTTTGATTTCCATCTTAATTTTATCATTGACCCAAGCATGATTCATCAGCTGGTTGTTTAATTTCCATGACTTTGTGTAGATTTGAGAGTTCCTCTTGGAGTTGATTTCTAGTTTTATTTCACTGTGAGCTGAGAAGATACATGGAATGATTTCAATTTCTCTGAATTTTTTAAGACTTGTTTTGTGGGCTATCATATGATCTATCCTGAAAAATGTCCCATGTGCTGATAAGAAGAATGTATATTCTATACTTTTTGGGTAGAATGTTCTGTAGATGTCTGTTAGGTCCTTTTGTTCTAGAGTCCTCTTTAAGTCTAGTGTTTCTTCGTTGATCTTCTGCCTTGATGATTTGTTCAGTTCTGTCAGTGGAGTGTTGAAGTCCCCAGCAATTGTGTTGCTGTTTGTTTCTTTGCTTAGATATAGTGATATTTTATTTATGAGTCTAGGAGCTTCTCTGTTGAGTACATACATATTTAGGACTGTTATATCTTCTTGTTGAATTGCTCCCTTTATCATTATGTAATGATTGCATTTGTCCGTTTTTTAACCATTGTTAATTTAAAGTATATTTTATCTGATATAACAATAGCTACTCCTTCTCACTTTTGTTTTGCATTCATGTGGAATATTTTTTACCTTGAGTCTATGAGTATCCTTGTGAATTGGATGGGTTTCTTAGAGACAGCAGATACTTGGGGTGTATTTTTTCATCCATTCAGCTAGTCTAGACTTTTAAAATGTGCATTAAGACCATGTAAGTTTAATGTTAGTGTCTTTTTAATTATCAAAAATATATATCTTTAACATAGTTTCAAAGTATATCGAGCAATCACTGACACAGAGAGAGGGAAATAAATGAACGAATGTGATCAGTGACTTCAACATTCCCCTCCAAGAAACTGAAAGTTCAAGTAAATAATCAACATAGATATGAAGAATTAAATAAAATAATAAACTCCACTATTTTTTAAAGAAAGCATGAAACATTTATAAAAGTAGACCATATATGATTATTATTTTTTTCTTGATGTGTGTTTTTTTAACTTTTTTTTTTTAATTTCAGAATATTATGGGGGTACAAAAATTTTGGTTCCATATAATGCCTTTGCTTCACAGAAACCAGAGCTACAAGCATGTCCTTCCCCCGTACAGGGCACTCTAAACCCCTTAGTTATGAGTTTACCCACCACCACCACCCCTTTCCACCTGAACAGCAACAAATGACTATTACTTCCATTTGAGCACATTAGTGTTGATCAGTTAGTACCAATTTGATGGCAAGTACATGTGGTGCTTGTTTTTCCATTCTTGTGATACTTCACTTCAAAGGATGGGCTCCAGCTCTGTCCAGGATAATATAAGAGGTGCTAGATCACCATTGTTTTTTGTAGTTGAATAGTGTTCCATGGTATACATATACCACATTTTATTAATCAACTCATGTACTGATGGGCACTGGGTTGTTTCCACATCTTTGCAATTGTGAATTGTGCTGCCGTAAACATTCGAGTGAAGATGTCTTTATTATAGAATGTCTTATTTTCCTTTGGGTAGATGCCTAGTAGCGGGATTGTTGCATCAAATTGTATTTCTATTTTTAGTTCTTTGACATATCTCCAAATTACTTTCCACAGGGGTTGTACTAATTTTCACTCCCACCAGCAGTGTAAGAGTGTTCCTATCTCTCCACATCCATGCCGGCATTTGTTGTTTAGGGACTTTTTGATAAAGGCCATTCTCACTGGAGATAAGTGATATCTCATTGTGGTTTTGATTTGCATTTCCCTAATGATTAGAGATATTGAGACTTTTATATATGTTTACTGGCCATTATTCTGTCTTCTTTTGAAATGTTTTGGTTCACATCCTTTGCCCACTTTTTGATGGGATTGTTTGATTTTTTCTTGTTAATTTTCTTAAGTTCTATATAGATTCTTGTTATCAGCCCTTTATTGGATGTGTAGCATGCAAATATTTTCTCCCATTCTGTAGGAATGTTTCCTTGGCTGTGCAGAAGCTTTTTAATTTGATCAGGTCCCATTTATTTATTTTTGCTGATGCTGTGATTGCTTTGGGGGTCTTCTTCATAAATTCATTGCCTACGTTGATATCTATAAGAGTTTTCCCAACATTTTCTTCTAGAATTCTTAAGGTTTCGTGCCTTAGGTTTAAATCTTTTATCCATTGTGAGTTGAGTTTTGTGAGAGATGAGAGGTGGGGATCCAGTTTCAATCTTCTGCATGGGTTATCCAGTTTTCCCAGCACCATTTATTGAGTAGGAATTCTTTTACCCAGTGTATATTTTTGTCTACTTTGTCAAGATTAGATGACAACATAAGGATGATTTTATATCTGGGTTCTCATTCCTGTTCCAAACTCTCTCTCTCTGTTCTTATGCAATTAACATGCTGTTTTGGTTACTATAGTCTTATGGTAAAACTTGAAGTCTGGTAGACTGATACCTCTCCCATTTTATTCTTTTTGTTTAAGATTACTTGGGCTATATGAGGTCTTCTCCAGTTCCATATGAAGTGTAGAATTATTTTTTCTAGATCTGTAAAGAATGATGATGGTATTTTAAGAGGGATTGCATTAATTATGTAGATCACTTTAGGTAGTATGGACATTTTAACAATATTGATTCTACCAAACCATGAGCGTAGTTGGGTTTTCCATCTGTTTACATATTCTATAATTTCTTTTCTCAGTGTTTCATAGTTCTCTCAATATAGGGAGAACTCTCTCTCCTCCTTCATTAAATATATGCCTAAATATTTAATTTTCTTTGTTGCTATCATGAAAGGTGTTATATCTTTGATTTGATTTTCAGCTTGACTGTTATTGGCATATATGAATACCACTGCTTTGTGTTCATTGATTTTGTATCCTAAGACTTTACTGAATTCATTTGTCAATTCCAGGAGTCTCTTGGTTAAATCCTTGGGATTTTCTAGATATATCATCAGCAAAGAGTGAGAGTTTGACCTTTTCTGCCCCCATTTGGACACCTTTAATTCCCCTCTCTTGTTTGCTTACTCTGGTAAGGACTTCCCAGCACTATGTTGAATAGAAGCAGAAATAGTGGGCAACCTTGTCTGGTTCCAGTTCTAACCGGGAATGCTTTCAATTTTCCCCCATTCATTATGATATTGGCTGTGGGTTTATCATATATGGCTTTAATAATTTTAAGTTATGACCCATCTATGCCTATTTTGTTAAGAGCTTTTATCATAAAAGTGTGCTGGATTTTGTCAAATGCTTTTTCTGCATCTATGAAGAGAATTATATGGTCTTTCTTCTTGCTTTTATTTATGTGGTCCATTGCATTTATAGATTTGCATATGTTCAACCATACTTGCATCTCTGGGAATAAAGCCCACCTCATCATGATGAATTATTTTTTTTGATGCGCTGTTGAATTTGGTTTGCTAAGATTTTATTCAGGATTTTTCCACCTATATCTGAGGGATATTGGTCTGTAGTTTTCTTTTTCTTTCTTTCTTTTTTAATCCTTTCCTGGCTTTGTTATCAAGGAGATATTGGTTTCATAGAATGAGTTGGGGAGGGTACCATCCTTCTCAATGTTGTGGAATAATTTCTGCAGTATAGGTATGAGTTCTTCTTTGTAAGTTTGATAAAATTCAAGTGTGAACCCATCTGGTCTAGGACTTTTTTTTGTTAGAAGATTTTTAATCGCTGTTTCAATTTCTGTGCTTGATAATGTTAGTATTGATATGTGAGATACTGTTCTGTTCATCATGTTGAATGATACTTAGTTGCCTTTTCTCCCTTGTGTTACTGTTTTTATACTGGTGGGTAACAATTGTTCTTTTCGATGTATAGAGCACTTTTAAGCATTTACTGTAGGGCAGGTCAAGTGGTGTCAAATTCCCTTAGTGTTTGCTTGTCTGGGAAAGACTTTATTTCTCCTTCATTTATGAAATTTAGTTTTGCAGGACACAAAATTCTTGATGGCAGTTATTCTGTTTAAGAAGACCAAAAATGTGACCCCAATCTCTTTTGGCTTAAAAGGTTTCTGCTGAGAGGTCTACTTTTAGCCTGATCAGTTTTCCTTGACAAATAAGTTATACTTTCATTTTGTAGGTTGTAGAATTTTCTCCTTCTCTTTGCCTTTAGTCAGGCTGATGATTATGTCTTTGTGATGTCCTATTTGCTATGAATTGTCCAGGTGTCAGATGACCATCTTCTATCTGGATATCTAAACCTCTAATGATACCAGGGATGTTTCCCTTTATTATTCTCTCAAATAGGTTTTTCATGCTTATTGCTTTTTCTTCCTCTCTCTCTGGGATACCTATAATTTTTATATTTGTTTTGCATAATCCCACATTTCTCACAGTGATTGTTCATTCTTCTTTGTTTTTTATTCCTGAATTTTTTACTGGGTTACTTTTAAATCCTTATTTTCAAGAAAGAATTTCAATTCTTTCTTTTGCTTGGTCTAGTCTATTGTTAAAGCTTTCTGAAGTGTTTTGAAATTCCCTAAATGAATCTTTTATTTGTGTAAGTTCTGTTATCTCTTGTAATATTACCTATCTCTTTAGTGATTTTTTCATTCATGTCCTGATTTATTTACTTATTTTGCTTTTTTGAGATAGTTTTTTTTACCATCTCCTCAATTCCATTCATTTTATTAGCCACATAAACTGAATTCCATATCTGTCATTTCACCAGTTTCCTTTTGGTTAGAGTACCTTACTGGAGAGCTATTGTGATCATTTAGGGGTGTCAAGATAGCCTGTTTTTTCATGTTGCTGGTGTTTTTATGCTGATGCCTTCTTATCTGGGGCCTCTTCTCTCATATCAAAACAAATAGCATATATGGTACACCTGTTCTCCTCTGCTGAGACCTCTGTTGCTCGGTGAAGATGGGCATGGGTCCTTTGATGGTATGCTTGGGTCCTACTCTGGAAGCTTGACTAGGCAGTGGAGAGGCAGATGCATGGTGAACCTTTAACACTGCTATTCTGCTGTGTCTTCCCTGTTCCACTGTGGTTGACAGTGTGCCACTGTGGCTAGGTGTGCACACGAGGTGGAGCTCGACAGCAGCACAGGGTGTGTGCACAGGATGGAGGAGGTCTGCTGGGCATGGCAAACACAAGTAAGCCTGGGAAGCCAAGGTGCCGGGAGCATGAGCTGGGTGAAGTCTGCACAAGTTCTCAGGGCAGCAGCCCTGCAGGCCTATAGGGCATGGAGCAGAGTGGCTCCCAATGCAGAACGGGCCAGAAGGTCACAGCTCATGTGCTGGGTGAAGTAGGACCCCCAGACATAGCAGACCTATGGGGCAGGATGCCTATTTGGGATGGAGCAGATCCATGGGACACGGTCATCATTCACATGGGCCAGGACAGCCATGGGCAGGGAAGGGTACAGGCAGAGCATGGTACTCAGGGTGCTTGTGCAGGATGGTGTGGGTCTGTGGCGTGCAGACTGTCCAGATCCAAAGGTCACTGATTTGGTGGCATTTTCCCTGCTCAGTTACTTTCAGGCAGTGGCAGTAGTAGGCCAGCTGCCCTGCTAGTGGGCAGTGGGCACCAAGGGCTATGGGCACATGTGCCACCCAGGTCCTACAGGAAGTGCAGTTGAGCAGGATCATCCAGGCCACACTAATGGGTGCCAGGCCCTTGGTCTCTACCAGGGCTCTCAGTGGTGGCAGTGGTTACAGGGGTGCACATCACCTGTCCACAGTGTGCATGTGACACTGGGATTCCCCACACCCTTCACTATCTGGCAGGGATAAGGGGGAGGCAGTAGTCACAGATCTGATCCTTGGGCAAAAGTAGCATTCTGGGGTTGGGATGTTATAATGGCACTAGCACAGTGCCCAGGGCTTGCAAGCCAGAAACCCCTTCTCTGGAGGAATGCAGCTGCACAGCCTCCAGTCAGGTCTCTGTATCAGTCTGGAAGCCTTATGCAATGGTGGGTCCCTCCCACTGCTCTGGTTGCCATATCCTCAGGAGAAGCGTGGAATCAAGGATTTTCTCCTCTTTTTCTTTCTTACGTGTGGGCACCTTCCCTAATTACCTCCAGTCTTGCTGAGCAGCTCATCCAACTTACATCTTCTTCATTTCACTCTTGCCTGCTTTCTGTGGATTCCCAGTGCTCTCATTCAAACAATTGATCCAAAGGTGTGTATCTAGTCCCAATTTTTGATCCTGTTCATGAGAGCAACAGGATGTTGCTAGGCAGGCTGTTTCTAGTCTGCCATCTTGCCTTGCTTTTTTCTTCACTGAAACATTGAATTCATTGATAGTTATTGCCATAGCTGACATCTTTGTGCATGTTAACACGTATCATTTCAACTTTCTTGTTACACTTCTTTGATATTTCTACTTTTAGTTTTGCTTTATGAAAACTAAAATTGATACACTTATTCTAGTAATTTTCATGCTATCCATTTTTGTCATTCAGTGATTACCATCATATTAAATAAATGAATTCATGTTTCCCTAATGATTAGTATATGGAATAAAATGTATAAATGTATAATGTATAATATTAATTCAAACAAATTACTACTCCTATCCACCCAACATCCATATTATTGTAAAATGTTTTTGTACTATTTGCCTTTTTTTTTTAAATGATCTTTGTCTTCTTGGTTTGAGACCATTTAAAAAAATCTTTTTGGCCAGGCATAGTGGCTCACACCTGCCTATAATCCCAGCATTTTGGGAGGCCAAGGCAGAAAGATTGCTTGGGGCCAAGAGTTCAAGACTTGCCTGGGCAACATACTGAGACCCTGTCTCTAAAACAATTTTTTAAAAATTAGCTTGGTGCTGTGGCATGCACCTGTAGTCCAAGCTGCTCCAAAAGCTGAGGCAGGATGATTGCTTGAGCCCAGAATTTCAAGGCTGCAGTAAGCTACGATCATACCACTGCGCTCCAGTCTGGGTGACAGACTGAGATCTTATCTCAAAAAACAAAACAAAACAAAAAACCCCCCAAAAACCTTTTTATTAATTTTATTCTGCCTTTCATTGTCTTCAATGTTTACAACTAAATCTTTAATGCCATTATTGAGTTTAATGTTTGCTTTATTGCTCCTTTAGTTGACATATGTCCTTACAGTTTATTTAAGAGGAATAAATGAGTGGCATATGTTCTAAAGCCTTATATAACTGAGATTTATTTCTGCTGCCTTCACATATAGATGACAAATTTGCTTTTGTATGAAATTCTTGAGTCTCAATCTTTTTTTCCCTCAAAACTGTAAATGTTTCTCTATTTTTTTCCTGGTTTACTATGAGATGTTTATTTTATTTTTATAAGATGTCTAAGACAAGCCTAATTCTTATTCTAGGATAAGAAATCTGTTTTTCTTCCTGATACCTTATAGGACCTTTCTTTTTGATTAGAATTCTCCGAGGTCATGAGAGTATATTTAAATAGTAATAGCTTTTTGCAGTAATGTCTTTTCATTAATTTTGTCACCTATGAGTCTGTTTGATCTATATATACACTAGTCTTTCTTCAGACCAGAAATTTCCTTCTATTAAATGTGAAATTTCACTATACTTTTATTTGTTCTCACTTTCATTTTTGACTCTCTGTTCTCTGCCTTCTATTTCTATGATTTTTTCTTTCATAATTTTATTTTTCTTTTTTTCATTAGAGTTACCATAGTGAGTCTTTCTTAATGCCAAGACTTTTTTTATATCTGAAATTTATTGCTCATGATTCTGCTTTCAATTCTACATACACACTTTTGTTTCTTTCTAATCTTTCTGTATATAACTCAGTTCACCTAGTTCCTAGCCAACTCTCTTTTCATCCCAGTCTATTTTTCTCATTTTCTAGCTCCTGATTCATAAAATCTAAATTTTGCTGGATTTGGGGGAAGGGTGAATCACCTCTCTCTCTTGAGCTGAGACACCCATCTGATGCCTTTGGACATCAGGGCTCCAGGCTCTGAGGCCTTAGGACTCTCGGACTTAGATCAGCAGCAGCTCCACCTGCCCAGTCTCCACCTAGTTCTCATGCTTTCAGCCTTGGGCGGGTTCTGTTTCTCTAAAGAACGGATTACAACCTCATCTGTTTTTTTTTGTTTCCTATATATTCATGAATAAGGAAAAAAAAAAACTATCCAGTCTAGTCTTCCCCTCATTGTCTACTTGGTTGTCCTTGGATACATTGCATTAGATATTAAGCTGGAGGGCTGGTTGATATGTTTCTATCCAACTTTCTGGATCTCTGCAAGTGCAGATCTGCTGGTCAAAAAATAAAATAAAATAAAATAAAATAAAATAAAATAAAATAAAATAAAATAAAATAAAATAAAATAAAATAACTTGATCTTGCTGCCTGTGTATCTTAGTATGACAAATGTGGTTTATGTTGGGTCATATGGGATAATTATGAGTTATTCTCTTGCTACTGCTCTTCCTGGTTTACTCTTTTTATGTACCCGGATATAAAATGATGCCCACTTTAATTAAATGTCTGAGCCCTCCCAGCTCTTCTCTTGGAGTTCTGCCTAGTTATATAGGGAGGTGAAACTGCAAGGCTGGGTGTGGGAATGACTGGGGAGTGAGGAAGTTGCAATGGCACTGTCCTCCCTAGAAAGCACCTCCTGCCCAGTGTGGAGGTGATTTGCTTCCCTATGGTTGATGTGGGTTCCTTTTCCTTAAGGTAGGGAAACATATTGTAAGTGGATGGACAGAATTCTCCCACTATATTTCTCCTGGAGCCTGACCCTGCACTGCAGCATCCTGTACCCAAATTCTAGGAAATAAAATTTTCTTCTGATGTCTGAAATATCTATGACTAAGATTTCTAGCCTCTATGCTACTGAAACAGCACAGCTCGTTATTTGTATTTTAAAGAAATGGTAGAGAAAGTTGAAAAGCCAGAATAAATACTTAGAAATACTTTTGAGGTAGATATTACTTGAAGTCTGAATTCTGAGTAATTGCAAAAGACATAAATTTCTCTGTACTAAGTACCAGTCCATATACAGGTAGTAACTAGTCAGACACTATCTTATCTAATATAGGATATTGAATAGTGGAAACAAAGTAGAGGAATCAGCATTTGACCCAGAACCAGAAGGCAAAAGAGAAAATTGAGATAGAATCAGTACTCACATCACTACAAAGCTATACCTGACTGGAGGTTTTTCAGATTTTCCACTGATGGATTAGAATTACTATCAAAACAATACAGCATGCTATATTCAGTTTGTTGTAATTGTCTTGCTTAAGTAAATTGTCTAATAAACTTTTAGTTTATTTTATAGTCATAGCAGCTCATTTTGGGGTTATTACCAAATCACAATTAAAAAGAACTCATGAGATATTTTAACCTTAACCTGGCAGATCCAATTTACAAGTATCATCTAGGTTATTATGGCCTTTGATGGAGGTCCAGGCTCCTCTTACAGAATGCTGCCTAAATAAGATCTGTTCTTGTTTTCATTGTGCAGCATGTTTGTATTAATCATGTCTTTTATTTTCTGTATTTCCTCATGCTTTGACATCTTGGGATCTTGCTGACATTGGAAGGACTGCCCTTTCCAGAGTTAACAAATTCCTAAAGATACCAAACAACTCTTTGATAGGCAAAGCAAGCAATCTGGAGCCCATACCTTAACCACCTACTTTATCTGGCTCTCACAGGGCTCTCACACCCTGGGCCACTATCCATCTGTTGTAATTACCCTAGGGCCAGCTACTAGATAACTAGAGACAGGCTCTATACCCCAGAGCCCACTGAAATTATTCAAACTAGCCAATCCTGAGCCTGCTTCGCCCCATGCCTTTTGTTTCTAGGGAATCTGTGAGTATAAACTTCTTCCTTTGTGACAGTCTTCTCTTGTCTGTTTCTTATTACACTTGACTAAAACAAATACCAAGTATCCTTACAACAAGACTGGTGTCATATTCAGTGTCAACTGGTAGCACACTCTAACATTAACTCATGTTATTATCATCCTGGAAAGGATCAGATAAAGCACTTTCCAAGTTGATCCAGCCTTTCATTTAGTGAGGGCCTTGTTTTAAATTTTTCAATTGAAACTTCAGTCTAATAAAATACTAGTTTCCAAATTGGTACAAATCTATGGGGCTTTGGTAAAGTGTGAAAATGACAGACTATAATAGTGTCGTGTAAAAGTGGCTACAGTATTGTCATGAAAACAGCAGGTATGAGATTCCTGCTTCTGAGAAAGTAGAGTAGATGTACTTTTCCCTATTTCTCCCAATCAGTACAAATAAAAACCCTAAATATTAGAGATAAAACAAATATAAGAAGACTCTGGAAGGTAGAGAGAAACAGGCAGATTGATTAGAGATGACGGGATCTGAGGAATGGCATGGTGGTAGCTCCCTGGGTTTTTCTTCTTGCCTCATATATTCCAGATGTGGAAGTAAAAAGGCTGAAAACTAGGAACCACCAATGGGAACAGACAAAAAAGAATTCCTCTAATAAAACCTGCTATCTCTAACCGAAGGACCAGTAAAGGATTAGCTTAATATGACAAAAAACTTTTATAAGCAATAATCACTCTACTACAGCTAAACCCCACAAAATACTGTGGTCTCACCCCAACCTCCACAAGCAAAGGCCAAGTGGGAAGCCTAAATTTCCACTCTTAAAAAGTTGTAACAAGGGTTTCTAACACCTCTGCCTAAGTGGTACCAGAAAAGGCAAAGTAAGAGACCCAGCATTTATCCCACCAGCTGGTGACAATCATACCCCCATGGTGTCAGTGGAGACCAAATGAAAAGCCTAGACTGTGTTCCTCACCTGCCAGTAAGGAGGTATTTCTTCTCCTCTCTGCTGGGGCTAGACCAGAGGAAGCCTAATGGAAAGCCAAACCTTTCATCACTGCCCAGTGGTAATGCAACTATTGCTATAATGGTGTCAGTGGAGGCCACATTGGGGAGCTGGAACTCCCACCCCTGACCTGCAGCAACAAGAAATCTCCCCCTCTCAGGCATCAGTGGAAGCTGACAGGAGAATCTGGCCTTCTGCCTCCACCTGGCAGTAATGAGGTGATGCCCCCACTTTCCCTACCAGAGCACTATTTCAAAAAAAAATTAAGCCAGCTAAAACAGAATGTTTAAGTAAGATCCAGAGTCTCATAATACAAAAATGTCCACATCTCAATTAAAAATTACTCATACCAAGAACAAATAAGATCTCAAACTGAATGAAAAAAGACAATCAATACATGCCAACATGGAGATGTCAGAAATGTTAGACTATTCTGACAAAGATTTTTAAAATTACATCAAATGAAAATCAGATTTGTGGGACACAGCTAAAGCAGTGCTGAAAGGGAAGTCTATGCAGTTTTTCCTAAGCATAACTTAGGAAAGAGGGAAAATGTCAAATCAATAATATAAGCTTTCAGTTTAAGAACCTAGAAAATCAAGAGCAAAATAATCTCAGAGCAAACAGAAAAAAGAATAGAATAAAGATAAAAGCAGAAATCAATGAAATTAAAAACAGAAAAGCAATAGAGAAAAATCAATGGAACAAATTGCTGGTTTTGTTAAAATATCAATAAAATTGACAAACCTCTAGCAGGACTGAGAAAGAAAAAAAGGAGAGAAGATACCAACATCAGAAGTGAAACAGGGGACATCACCACAGACCCTGTAGACATTTAAAAGTTTATAAGAGAATACTATGAATACTCTACACACATAAATTTGGCAATTCCTAGAAAAACACAAATTATCGCAAAAGTCAACCAATAATAAATAAATAATATTTTTAAAGTAATTAATTTATTTTTGAGGCAGAGTATCACTTTGTCGCTCAGGTTAGAGTGCAGTGGTATCATCATAGCTCACTACAACCTCAAACTCCTGGGCTCAAGTAATTCTCCTCCCTCAGCCTCCTGAGTAGCTGGGACTACAGGTATATGCCAGCACACCTGGCTAATTTTTTGTTTTAGTTTTTTTTTGGAGACAGAGTCTCACTATTGCCTCAAGCAATCCCTCATCTTCAGACTCCCAAAATGCTGGGATTACAAGTGTGAACCACTCCACCCAGCCTTAGATAAATAATATGACTAGGCCTGTAACTACTAATAAAATTGAATTTCTAATTTAAAATTCCTGAAAAAGAAGGCTTCAAGCTCAGATGGTTTCACTAGAAAGCTCTATCAAATATTTAAAAAAGAATTAACACCAGTTCTATACAATCTCTTCAAAAAAATGAAAGAGGAAAAAAACACTTCCCAGTTCATTTTATGATACCCAAACTAGACAAAGACAATACAAACAACAACAAAAAACTATAGGCCAAAATTCCTGATGATGAATATTGATTAAAAAAACCTTAACAAAATATTAGTAAATAGAATTCAACAATATATACAAAAAATTGTCCACCATGACCTAGTAGAGTTTATCCATGGATACAAATGTAGTTCAAAATTCAAAAATCAATATTCGGAATCAATCAAATCAACCATACTAAACAGGCTAAAGAAGAAAATCATAAGAAAGATGTAATACCAGTTAGTTTTAGAGACTCTCTGAAAAGGAACTATTGATACATACAGCAACCTAGAATAATCACCAGAGAATCGTACTGCATAAAAAAAGCCAATGCCAAAGTTTACATACTGTTTATTTCATTTATATGACATCCTTAAAATGACAAAATTATAAAAATGGAAAACAGATTAGTAGTTGTTAGAGTTTAAAGGGAGGGAAGGGTGAGAGGGTAGTTGGGCAACATGAGGAATCCTCTTGGTTATGGATCTCTTCAGTATCTTGATTATATCAATGTCAATATTCTGTTTATGACATTATGGTATACTGTACTATATACTGTACTATATTGTACTCATAACAAAGATGCTACCACTGGGGGAAACTGGGTAGGTAAAGAGTGCATTGTATCTCTTCATTATAATCTCACAACTGCATGGGAATCTATAGTTATGTTAAAACAAAAGGTTTAATTTGAAAATAAGATTTTAAAAACTAGAATATTTGGATATTTACCAGGAAACTGTAAGAGTGACAAAATGGCAACATTATTTGGCGGAGGTGGAGAAGGAGCAATAGAAGATAGAGAAGAAAGTGAACCTTCTAAAAATAAAGAAAACCCCATGGGCAGTATTGATGTTTACCACAGTGTATATATAAAGTATAGTCAGATACTTGCTCAGGAGAAATTAACTGACTCAGATCTTCTGGTTGTGACCTACTAAAAGATTTTGTTCTGAGAAAAGGAAGAATAAAATGTGAATCTTAAATTCAAAAGTACTCTTTCTCCAAGGTATGGTTTACTTATCTCAGTATAAGATGTTTAGAATAAGACCCTATCTGAACCTTTTAGGATTTAACTTGACTGCAATCTCATGTGATTTCTCAGAGGTCATTTATTCTGTAGTTCTATATATAAGAACCGAAAATTGCTGGTAATGGGTAATCCTGCCTCTCTCACTTCTTATTTGGGTGGTGCTAACCAACTGCACAAAGCAAAATTTTCTGCAATTATTCATATGGCTTAATGGACAAATTGATGAGTTTTTCTCCAGCCACTGCTGCCACCTCTATACATTTCATGTTATTTAATGCCCACTCCACCATTAAATTGCTACAGTCCTAATAGGATATTAAATACTAATGGCTAATCCTTACTGAGTACTTACTATGTGCCAGACACATGCTAGGCACTTTTTAAACACTTTATGTATAAACTATGTATGTATTTATTAAATTCTAAATAAGTACCATTTGATATTTATTAAATTTTAATAAATTAACTTCCTAAAAACCCTATGGGTTAGATGTCATTATTGTCACCATTTTATAGATAAGATATAGAAAGGTGAATTAATTTATCCTACATGACACCTATGCTACTCAGTAATGAAGCCAAGACACAAATCCAAGTGATTTTAACTCTGGAGCTCATACTTCTAACCACTCTGCTTTATTGCTTTTCATGAAACTGTACTATATAGTGACATATATAAGAATCTTCTAAAGTCTGTGTGATACAACTATGTGTCAGAATTCTAACTAGTTTGGACTTGCATTTTGGTGCAGCCAGGTGACTGAATTTTGGCTAATGGTATGTGGGCAAAAGTGATACACATCACTTTTGGGGCTAACTCACAAAACCTTCCCACCATGATCTTCCATTTGCTTCTCTATATTTTGGCTAAATGGAAAAAACTTCAAGAACTTAGAGGAGGGTGGAACCACAAGGTGGAAGGAGTCCAAATTCCTGCATTGCTGCTGAGAGAAAAGCTACCTAACCAGGAACATCCATGTTAGACTATTGCTTGAGTGAGAAATACACTTCTATTGTTTCAAGCTATTTAAATTTGGAATTGTTGGGTGGGGCTGGGTGACTAGCTAGTTGGGTAGCTGAGGTGGGAGAATCCCTTGAGCCCAGGAGTTTGAGGTTATAGTGAGCTATGATTGTGCCACTGTTCTCCAGCCTGGGTAACAGAGCAAGAGGGAAACCCTGTCTCTAAACAAACAAACAAACAAACAACTAAATAAATAAATTTGGCATTATTTATTTTTAACTAACCTTAAGTAAACACAAGATGTTAGTAACAGCATTACTGAGTTCTCTTCTGTCTTTAGTTCTTTTTCTTTTCTCATATCAAACCAAGTGCTTGCTTCTCCAAGATTTTGTTTTCAGTCCCCTTGTCTTTATTCTCTTTACTCAACCATCTGCTCAGCAATTTCATGCTTCAGTGATCTGTTCCACGTCAATAAGTCCCAAATTTCTCTCTTCCCCTATTACTCTCTTATTTATTTTTTTGAAACATAAATTTTACTGTATATATTTGAGGTTTACAACATTATGTTATGGGATGCATATTGATAATATTAATACAATGGTTACTATAGTGAAGCAGATTAACATATCTGTCCTCTCACATAGTTACTTCTTTTTGTTATAGGAACAGCTAAAAATCTGCTTATTTAACAAAAAGCTCTAAAACAATATAATGTTTTAACTTAGTCCTTTTGTTGAACATTAGATCTCTCATTTCTCTCTCTTTTGGAGAGAAAATACTTTCCTCTGCCTTTATGGTCGCCTCTATCTAGATGCCCTCTTCCTCACCCTTCAGACTAGCCATGGCCAAAGCCTACCTTGTCTTCACTAATCTGGATCCTGATGTTCCTATTTCTGTGCACCCAGACTGGAAACATAATCTTGCATTTATCTTTGATTCTTCTCTGTCCTCCCTCTTTCTCCTCATAATTAAATCAATTATTCCAATATTCTCTATCTAAAGCTCCTTTCTTTTCTGTCCTCTCTTTTCTGTGTCTACTGTCAGTGTTATTTTCTGTATTGTATAACCTCTCCCAAATGTTGTAATATCCCCTTAACTGGAATTTGAATTCCAGGTATGCTTCACTTCAGGCTATTTCTTTCCCCCACAATCAAAGCTCTCATCAAGTCATACTAAAGTCATTAATGGCTATTAATTGTTGTGATAATTTTAAATGTCACAATTTAACATTCAAAGTCATCAAAACAATAGTAAAAATAATGTTAAGCTTTATTGTATTTTTCTATACTCCAATATATATAATATATTAAGCTCCAGCTAAGAAGTACAACTTTAAGTCTGAACAACCCAGTGCATTTTCAACTACATGTCAATCTTTCTCTTTCTACCTGAACTTCCTGGTTTATCAAAATATATCTACCTCAAATGCCACTTCTTTCATGAAACCCTTTTAAGACACACTTTCTATTATAAAAAAATTGAATGTATTCAAAAATGACCAAAATAGTATAATGAACCCTCATGTACCCATTATATAGCTTCAATAATTATCAACTCATGCCTAGTCTTGATTCATCTATACTCCTAACTACTACCTTCTCTTTTATCAAGTTCTAAACTGAATGTATGTAATCACTTCCTTCTCTTTGCATCTCTCTTGCAGCACTAATATTGCTATAAGCATTTTATAGCTATTTGCATTTATTTTATATTCTCTCCTAGATGTAAAGTCTGTTGAAGGTAAGGGCTCTGTGTTGCTGCCTTCAGCACCAACCCAGCACTGAGTCTAATAGGAAAAAACAACACATTTTTGGAATTTGAATCACAATACCTAATGCTATTTTAAAAGGAGTTATATTCCCTAGAGTTAACAATCACATTGTTTGACAAAATTGTCTCTATACAAAGCCAACACGAGCACCAATCCTACTATTAAATTTTCTGAGAAGGAGATCTATGTGCTTCTTTAGTAATCCCATGCCCTGTTTGGATTATCTCAATAATCACTCAGTTCTATGCTGAGCCTTAGCTCAGGGTGACATTGGATAAATCATGTGGAATTAGCATAGTGAATATATTCTCTTTGCCTGTTTCCTTATTAACAAATTGCTTATTCCCATTCTGGCTCACAGGAGAATTATGAGATTAAATAGAGTAGTCACCTATTGATTATACAGGTTATGAACCATTTAAAATTTCTTTTTTTCCCTTTCTAGATCTGTTGTCCAATTTGTTTTTGTTATTTACTAACTCTCCTCTCAAAAGATGATGCAAAGGGAGAAAGAGGACATAAAGTTTAAATTAGTTAGCAGTGGGGGTCAGCAAAAAATTTGGCAGTGTGGAAAATTAAAGTAATTAACTAAAATGAAGATCATCTGTCCTTCATTAACAGGAATGATGAAGAATCATCTGTGAAGCATTTTGAATTCCTTAGAGAAAGTCTTTATTTGTGGTTGTTAGTGTTTGTGTTTTTTAATATAAACAGCCTTAATTTCTTCAAACTTAACATTTCATTGATTCAAGAATTTCATCATATCTTAAGAAAACTTATAGAATTGAAAATATAAACTTCACAAAACAATTTATTATGTTTCCACAATAATTTCTAGTGTTGAGAATGAAATTGTGGGTTGTGTTTAGTTTCTATTATGCTTATGCACACTTTGGAGTGAAATACTAAATCCAACATTAAACCAAAAACAGGATTATGGAAAAGACTATGCAAAAGACTCTATCTGATATATGGTCAACTAATTTTCAACAAAGGCTCCAAGAATACACAATGAGGGGGAAAAGATAGTCGCTTCAATAAATGGCATTAGGAAAGCCACATATTCACATGCAAAAGATAAAATTGGATCCTTACCTTATGTTATACACAAAAATCAACTCAAAATGAATTAAAGATTTCAATGCAAGACTTGAAACTATAAAACTCATAGAAGAAAACATAGGAGAAAAGCTTCACAACATTGGACTTAGCCATGATTTCTTGCATATGACACCAAAAGCAAAGGCAACAAAAGCAAAATTAAACAAGTGGGATTATGTCAAACTGAAAAGTTTCTGCACAGCAAAGCAAACAGTCAACAAATGAAAACCAACCTATGGAGTGGAAGAAAATACTTGCAAGCCATATATTCAAAAAGGGGTTAATATCCAAAATATATAAGGAATTCAAACAATTCAATAGCAAAAAAACAAAGAACCCAAGTTAAAAATGGGCAAAGGACCTGATTACACTTTTTCCCAAAGAAGACATTAAAATGGCCGACAAGTGTTCAACATCATGAATCATTAGGAAAATGCAAATCAAAACCAAAACAAAATGAGATATCACCAGGAGGCTGAGGCAGGAGGATTGCTTGAGCCTAAGAGTTCAAATACAGCCTGGGCAACATATTGAAGCCCCATCTCTTTAAAAAAGAGAGAGAGAGAAAGAGAGAGAGAGAAAGAGAGAGAGAGAGAGAGAGGCCAGGCACAGTGGCTGAAGCCTGTAATCCTAGCATTCTGGGAGGCCGAGGAGGGAGGCTTGATTGAGGCCAGGAGTTCGAGACCAGCCTTAGCAAGAGTGAAACCCCCATCTCTATAAAAAATAGAACAGTTAGCCAGGTGTGAAGGTGTATACCTGTAGTCCCAACTACTCTGGAGGCTGAGGCAGGAGGATTGCTTGAGCCCAGGAGTTTGAGGTTGCAGCGAGTCATAATCACACCACTGCACTCTAGCCCCAGCAACAAAGTGAGAGCCTATCTCAAAAAAAAAGAGGGAAAGGTCACCTCATACCTGGTAGGATGGTTATTAACAAAAAGTCAAAAGATAAGTGTTGGCAAAGATGTGGAGAAAAGAAAACCCTTATATACCGTTGATGGGAATGTAGGTAGGTACAGCCATTATGGAAAACAATATGGTGGTTCCTCAAAATACTAAAAATAGAACTACCATATGATACAGCAATCCCTCTTCTGGGTATATATATCTAAGGAAAATGAAATCACTCTCCCAAAGAGATAGCTACACTCCCATGTTCATTGCAGTATTATTTACAACAGTAAAGATAGGGAATCAGTCTAAGTGTCCATCAACTGATGAGTGAATATAGAAAATGTATATAATGGAATATTACTCAGTTTTCAAAAAGATGGGAATCCTGATATTTGCAACAACATGGATGAACCTGGAGGACATTATGCTAACTGAAATAAGCCAGGCACAGAAAGACAGATATGGCATGATCTTACATGAGGAATCTAAAAATGTCAAACTCATAGAAAGGGAATAGAAGGGTGGTTACCAGTGGTCAATGGAGGGGGAAAATGGGAAGATGTTGGTTAAAGAGTATCAACTTTCAGTTATAAGACAGATAAATTTTGAAGACCTGATATACAGCACAGGGACTATAGTTAATAATGTATTGTATACTTGAAATTTGCTGAAAGAATAGATCAATAATGTATTGTATACTTGAAATTTGCTGAAAGAATAGATCTTCAGTACTCTCACCACACACACAAAAAAGTAATATGTGAGGTGACGGATCTGTTAATTAGAATGGTTATGATAATCATTTCACAATATATACTTATATCAAAACATCATGTTATACATCTTAAATATGCACAATTTTTATTAGTCAAGTATACCTCAATAATGCCAGAAAAAAATCCATTTATTGAATATTAAAAAAAGATTATCTAAACCTTATTATTCAAGGCTGATAAGAGGGAAAAAATCTTATAGATAACAAGTGTGCCTAGGGAGTTACCCAGGACCATCATTTCTGGATGTTTTTGCAGTTTTTACTTATTATATGTACAGTCACTCTGCTAATTTTTTATTTTTTACTTTTATTTTTTGTAGAAGCATGTTCTCATTATATTGCCCAGGCTGGTCTTGAACTTCTGGCCTCAAGTGAACCTCCCAAATTAGACTCCCAAAGTGCTGAGATTATAGGCTTGAGCTACCATTCCTAGCCCTGATATTGGGGTAGAGGAGAAGATTATATACTTTGGTGGTATTGACTAATTTGGAAATTTGCAAAGATCTAAGGACATACCTTTGTGAAGGTTAGGCTGGTTTATCATTGACAGGAAAATATAGAGTACCTGGATAAGTCATCTGTTTAGCCCTTATTACTTTTATTGGGCAGTGCCCTAAAATTGGGCAGAGAAGCCTAAAACTATACTGAGACCTCTTGGATGCCCTTGTCTCTATGAGTAGCTTTGCTTTCTTTGGTCTTAATGAGATGTTGTATATGGTTACTTCTTTATTGTTATTATTTTAAAATTTAACTGCTCACTATTTAAAGAAAAGTGTTTGAAAACCACTGACCTCTAAGCAAAATTTCACTTGCTCCTAAAGAACCTCTGACAAAACAATTAGGATTCCATTTGCGAAGTTCTATTATAGTTATGATTACTAGTACATGCCTGAGTTAGACATTGTCTTTCAAAGTCTTCATTTCAAATTCTTCAGTTACCAGTTTTTCACAATAGGTAAATTATTGAGTTGCCTTCCCTAGAATTTATTTTTCTAAGCATAATCCCATTTTCCTTTTAATCTTCAGTTGTTCTTCACTGCTTACCAAATTATGGGCCATCTCTGTATCCTGACATTTGAAGTCCTCAGTCACATGGCACCAGAGCTATCTACCACTGCATGCCTACATGTGCCTCAGAGTGCAATAGAGCTGAGGTGCCAGGACAATATCTCACACATGCTGTGTTGGATTAAATCTTATAGCAACAATATCAAACAACTAAATTTCTTATCTCTGTCATGTTTCCCATCATTAGCTTCAAGTAACTAATTTTTTAAAAACTCTGAAAAAAATGCTGCTTAAATTTTATAGCAAGTTGTCCCAGTCTGTTTTGTGTTTCTATAGCAGAATACCACAGACTGAGTAATTTACAAAGAAATGAATTTTATTTCTTACAGTTCTGGAAGCTGGGAAGTCCAATATCAAAGTGCCAGCGTCTTGCGAGGGTTTTCCTGCTGCATCATGCAATGGCAAAAGGCTGAAAGGCACGAGAGTATGAAAGAACAAGAGACTGAACTCACAGCCTCAAGCCCTTTTACAATGGGCTAATCCATTTACAAGGGTGGGGCCCTCACCTGCCAACACTGCTGCACTGGGGACTAAGTTTCCACCACATACATTTTGGAGTACATATCTAAACCATTGCATGGTGGCTCATCCTGTAATCCCAGCACTCTGGGACGCCGAGGTGGGGGGATGATTTGAGGCCAGAAGTTTGACACCAGCCTGGGAAACATAGTGAGACACTGTCTCTACAAAAAAATAAAAAAAAAAAATTGGCTGCATAGTGAGACACTGTCTCTACAAAAAAAAAAAAAAAAGTGTGCATGGTGGTGCACACTTGTAGTCCTAGCTCCTCAAGAGGCAGAGGCATTAGGATTGCCCGAGCCCAAGGATTTGAGGCTGCAGTGAGCTATGATTGCACCACTGCACTCTACCCTGGGTGACAGAGTGAGACCCTGTTTCAAAAAACAAACAAACAAACAAACAAACAAACAAAAAAACCCCAAAAAACCAAAAAACTTGTTTGTTTACTTTCTGAAAGCATATAAGAAAACAAAAAATGGTTACTTACTTTTCTTTTTGTAAATTTAGTACTTCTAAAAGATACCAAATGAAGAACTGCAATCCTTCATTTATCACTAGAGAAATAAAATGAGGTAAGGAAACACTGAGCTCTATCACAGTTATTTATGTAATTAAGTGTTCTGTTTTATTTCAGGAATACTTTAGAGGAGGCATTCTTCACATTTAAAATGAAGTACTTTTGTTTAATATCTTAAAGGTTAAAAACCACATGGTATATTTTAATTTAATATTAACAACTATGCAAACAATTATTCTTAGTTGTTTTCTGTTTACTTCTATCCCTGGAAGATTTCGAACATAGTCTTATATCCAATTTTCTAGAGATAACTCGCAACTTGACAGCTTGCTTCCATTTAGTAATCAATCGGGCATTTGGATGCACTAAATAAAATATGATATATGACAGATTTTGATAGTATATATAATTTACCTTACATACTTTCTAGTGATTGCCTAGTAACTATAGTTATGCATATTATATTTATATATGTCATATATAAATACATACATATATTCTTAGAAATGCTATTACAGGCTGAGTGAATGTTATATGTCTTCAATTATAGTATATGTTTTCCTTTTCCTTAGATGGCTCCTTCCAGTTTATTATATGACTCAGCTACACTAATCACAGTTCAACTTAAACACTGGTATTGTTTTTACACTGATTATCCAGGTTGGGGGAGGCGATATTTTTCTTTTTTTTTTGAGACAGAGGGAGACTCTGTCACCTCAACCAGAGTGCAGTGGTGTCATCACAGCTCACTGCAACCTCAAACTCCTGGCCTCAAGCAATCCTCCCATCTCAGCCTCCCAAAGTGCTAGGATTAGAGACCTGAGTCACCTCCCCTAACCAAAGAGTCTCTTTACAATTGTAATCCAATTCACTTCTTCTTGGCTTTGTATTTGCAATTATTTGAGGTTATGTAAATATTTTCATCTGTTTAACATAGTTATTATTTTCCCCCATGCTCATGTCTTCATAATGAATGTATTGTAATAAAAAGAAATTTATAAAAAGAAATAAATACCTAATGGGTGCAGTGTGTACCATCTGGGGGATGGACATGCTTGAAGCTCTGACTCGGGTGGGGCAAAGGCAATAATGTAACCTAAACATTTGTATTCCAGTAATATGCTGAAATAAAAAAATAAAAATTAAAAAAACAAAAGAAATAAATAATGCGCTGCTATCTCTGGAGTATATACCTAGATTGGGGAACAGCCAATTGGAGTTCTTGACCCTTAGAAACCATTGCTTGTTTATCCCTTCCATTGCATCTAGTTGCCTGTGGAATACGTCTCTTAATGAGTAGTCACATGGACCCCATGTTGTGCCTTAATTTCAGCTATCCTGAGGGATTATTACATTTTGGAATCTTTAGTTTCAGTCAGACTAGACCAAACATAACCTCAAATTTGGGTGAAATTAGTCCTGAACTTTTCACATGATGTGATAACAGATACATAGAATACATTCTACACAAGCAGCTTTCCACAACAGAGTTAAAAGCATATATGATAGAAGAAAATAAGGCAGACATGTCCTATTTTGACACCAGTAAACTTAAATGCTATGCTGTTTATCACAAATGGAAACATTTTATTTATTTTACATCATTTTATTCACCTTACATTATTTATTCCTCAGTACAACCCTATGAAGAAGGTATTCTTATTATTCCCATTTTACATGTGAGGAAACTGAATTTAGAGAGGTTAATAATTTGCTCAAGGCCACACTGATAAGAAAGGCTAGGAATCACACCCAGCTCTATCAGAGTTCAGGTGTTTAAGTGTTGCATGATATTTGTCCTGCCCTGGAGGTACTGAAGATCTAATTAAAAGAGAAAGAAACAAATGAGAGAACATAGAAATATTAGTAAACAATTATATCACATTGCATAAAACAGTTACATGGTAATAAACAGCCTTTTTAGTTCATAATCCAGACTATTATTTTTAATTATATATATATATATATATATATATATGGGAAACAGAGCACCTCTAACAACACTTTCACGAGAAGAAAAGTACATGTAACCTCAAAATGTGCATTTCCTCTGTAACCAAAGAGCTGGAAATTACCTAGAGGTCAATAATTAAATTTAAACACCATTCATGAGTTTACTCCCCTATATCCATTGATCCTTATTCTCTATCTCCCCCAGGGAACTTTCTTTCTCCTTCTAGCCTCACCTCTCTAGGTGCCAACCATCACTCAAACATAAGCATTTGATGTCTTTCAATTCTTCAGAGTTCATTTATTCAGCTCTCATTACTATGCAGATAAATCCTGTTAGACTCAATGTGAATGTCGACAAAAGAGAACAAGAGTTTCTTCTTTCTTAAACAAGACATTGAAGTTACTACCCCTTTCTGAATTCCTTAGTTTTTCCCTCTTTCTCTTTCTTTTTCATCTTAAGTTAACCCTTGAGAAACTCCATCTCATTGAACTTTGCTATTCTATACTCCAGAGAAGATCCAGAGAGAATCTGCGTCCAATGCAAGAGTCCATATCCTATGTCTTCACACATCATGTGGCAATTACACAGTCCACCTTCTTTGATTCCATTCAGTCAGTTCCTGAACTTGACATGGAATGCCTTTCCCTGAACATTCTTTAGGTTGCCATCTCAGACTGCTAGGAGGCCATCAGGCTCTCTGTCATCTGTCTTTCCTCCAAGTCTATCAGCTTCATTTCCTGTGCATTTCTGTATTGTTTGCTTAGTTACATTACAAGTCAAAGTACCATGCTCTATCTTACTTCTGTTCAGAACCTAGTACTACAGTGCAGATAGTTATACCTGGATTCTAGCTAATGAGACACTCTGGGGAATCACAGTCTTCAGAGAACACTGCTTCTCCACAGTTTTCATATCAGTTCCATAGTTCTGTATAGATTTAACTATTGGAGGGAAAAGGATAAAGATATTTTGAAGCAATAGTCCTATTTCTACAAAAGAAATTATTTTATGATTTTCTTGGTAGGCACAGTTACTAAAATAAAGTTAAGAATTAAAGACTAGACACCAAGTGTCTTGCTTCACTTTTAATTACAGGCAAATATCTTGACTGTTAGTTTTTGTCCACTGTGACATCATATCTGTGGAATAAGTTTTTATTTGTGCATACTGAATCTGATATAGTGACATATGATTAAAGCAGACTTTCAAACTTTTTTACTTTATACTGTAAAATTTGCAGCAAAAATAAGGTACAGGCTTTGCCACTTTAAATATATATCTACTTAAAACTATTATTCTAAGAAAGACAATTAAAATAAGGGATAATCAAAAGTGAAAAGATAGTAGCACCTCCCTTTGAAGTGAAAAAGTCCCTTGGTCCAACCAGGGAATGCTGCCTTGGAAAAATTGGTAGTTTGACACTGTGGAAGAAATAAAATTGTCATGAACAAAAGTAAAGACGGATTATATTTGTCAAGAAGAGACTCTTTCTGGATGAACTGTCTGAGGGCTGTGGCATGTCACATCTTGTCTTGGAGAGTTAATGACTGGTAATGTCGGAGGAATAGGCCTTTTGTCAGATCATTACAACAGTCCTAGTTACAAGTGCCTCAAGTGGTAATGACTGCTGCTTCAGATAAGGGGCCAAAATACTTCAGGTGAAACACGACTCAATCCAATCACCTTTTCCCTAGCTAAGAGAGGAAAGCCAAGGTAATTTACCTAGAAGGCACTGAGGGTGAGCCCTAGGCAAGAACACAGAAGCTGCTTTTGGTCCCCAGAAAATGAGAACTGAAGAGTTTGTTTGGCCTCCAATGCTTTGTAAGCAGTCAGCTATACTTTGCTCAGCCTTGCTCTACTATGAACACAGTTGACTTTGGAATTTACTTTTCTTATGTAAGTAAGCATCCTGGAAGAGTGAGAAGAAAAAACCTGGAAAATTGAATGAAATTGGATAAAAGGTGTTACTGCTCCTGAATTAAATAAAATCTTTTATTACTCCTTAGAAAAAAGGACACAATCCTACATGGTTTAGTTCTGGATTGTCATGAATGTCTGGAAAGCAATTGGAAAATTGCCCCTTTCCAAGAGTGCTAGAGGTCAAATTTAATGCCTGGGTACACTGAAGGAGCATTTGTTTTTCTCAACTATTATTGCATCCCAGTTTTGATGTGTATCTAGATCTCATCTGTTATTAACATTAATGTGCGAAGGACAAGAAAGGCCCTTATTGAAAAAAACACCAAGAGGCATTAAGATGAAAAATAAATATTCCTTTAAACTGCACCTTAACAGTTAATTTTAAAGATAATTTTCTCTGGTTTAAAAAAATCATAAGATTTTAAAATGAGGTAGTACCCAGCTCATGGCAGGTCCTCAGTAGACGTTAGTATCGTTCATTTCTTCTATTCAAAAAGAATTAATATCCTTTTTTCCAATTGTAAAGCAGATCTATTCTAGAAATTTAGAAAATTCTAAAAAGCAGAAAAAAGAAAGTAAATCATCTTATAATTCCACTATCCAAAGGTATATACTTAGGATACTACTACCCAAAGCAATCTACAGATTCAATGCAATCCTTATCAAAATACCAATGACAATCTTCACAGAAATAGAAAAAAATTAAAATTTATGCTCTGTTACAAAAGACCCTGATAGACAAAAGTAATACTGAGCAAAATCAACAAAGCTGGAGGCATCACACAACCAGATTTCAAAATATAGTACAAAGCTGTAGGAACAAAACCAGCATGGTATTGGCATAAAAACAGAAACATAGACCAATGGAGCAGAATAGAGAACACAGAAATTAATCCACGTTGTCTACAGTCAACTTATTTTTGACAAAGTCACCAAGAACATCTATTGGGGAAAGGACAGTCTCTTCAATAAATAGTGCTGGGGAAAGCGAATATCATATGCAGAAGAATGAAACTAGACTCTTACAACTCACCCTATCCAAAATTCAATTCAAAATAGATCAAAGACCTAAATGCAGGACCCAAAACTATAAAACTACCAGAAGAAAAGACAGGGGAAATATTTCAGGGTATTGGTCTGGGAAAAGATTTTATAAAGAACTCAAAAGCACAGGTAACAAAGGCAAAAATAAACAAATGGGATTACAACAAACTAAAAAGCTTCTGCACAGCAAAGGAAATAATCAACAGAGTGAAAAGACAGCCTACAGAATGGGAGAAAATATTTGCAAACCATTCATCCAACAAGGAATTAATAACCAGAGTATATATGGAATTGAAACTTCTCAGAAAAAAAAAAAGCTTATTAAAAATGGGAAAATTATCTGAACAAACATTTCTCAAAAGAAGACATGAATGGCCAACAAATATATGAAAAATGCTCAACATCACTAATCATCAGAGAAATACAAATTAAAACCACAATAAGGTATCATCTCACCCCAATTAGGATGGTGATTATCAAAAAGACAAAAAATAACAATTGCTGGCAAGGATACAGAGAAAAGGGAACTTTTATACAATGTTGGTGGAAATGTAAACTAGTAGGGTTACTATGGGGAACAGTATGGAGGTTCCTCAAAAAACTACAAATAGAAGTTTCATATGATACAGCAATCCCAGTACTGGGCATTTATCCAAAGGAAAGGAAATTAGTATATGAAAGACATCTGTACCCCCATATTTATTGCAGTACTATTCACAATAGCCAAGATATGAAATCAACCTAGGTGTCCAACAACAGATGAATGGATAAAGAAAATATGGTGTGGTATATGTACACAACAAAATTCTACTCCACCACAAAAAAGAATGAAATCCTATCATTCTTGGCAACATGGTATGAAAAATTAATCAGGCCCAGAGAGATAGCAGTTGAGACTTCAGTCATGCCTCACCCCACCCACCCATGATTAGGGACAATTGTTGAAAGGCATTTAGTTCCTGACTATCTTCTTTACCCATTATCTTCTTGTTCCTGGAATTTGTGATAACAAAAAACAATGTGTAGTCAATCAATAGCTTCTACTATTTTTTTAATTTCAGAATATTACAGGGGTACAAATATTTTGGTTACATGGATTCCTTTTATAATGCTTGAGACAAAGTTACAAGTGTGTCTATCACCCAGATAGTGTACATTGTCCCTATTAGGTTTGATTTCACCCATCCTCTCCTCCTCCCTCCCACCTGCTTGCTTTCCAGTTGAGTTTTACTTCCATCTGTGCCTGTGAGTGCTATTTGGTTAGTTCCAATTTAATAGTGAGTACATGCAGTGTTTGCTTTTCCATTCTTGTGATACTTCACTAAGGAGAATGGTCTAAATTAAAAAGCTTCTGCACAGCCAAGGAAACAATCAACAGAGCCAATAGACAACCTACAGAATGGAAGAAAATATTTGCATGCTATACGTCCCATAAAAGGCTAATAACCAGAATCTACAAAGAACTCAAGCAAATTAACGAGAAAAAATCAAACAACCCCATTAAACAGTGGGCAAAAGACATGAACAGAAGATTTTCAAAAGAAGATAGACTAATAGCTTATGCTATTTTAATGCAAATTATTAGTAAACAAATTAGGAATTGCTTCTTTTCCTTTAAAAATCCACTTGTAAGTGCTGCTGACCTGAACATATATTCAGGGCAACTTGAAACTATACTTCTGGATTGTAAGTCCTTGAACTTGGCCCAAATAAACTCTCTACTTATATTAAGTTTGTGTCACTTTTTCTCCTTTAGGTTGACAATCTGACCACACTACCAATTGTCTTAACCTAATTGATATTCATAGAACACTACCACACAACAACTGCAGGACTATCCCTTATTTTCTTTTCTATTCCTTTCTTCCTTTCTTTTTATTCAAACAATAACATACATTCGATAGGATACCATGCTGCCATTTAAAATAAAATTTACGGCATAATGAGATACTTATAAGAGTGAATCAGGATACTGATTGTAAGTACATTAACAAGTGCTTATTTATTTATTTTTTAATTTTTTTGAGACAGGGTCTCTCTCTGCTGCCTATGCTAGAGTTCAGTGGAGTCATCATAGCTCACTGCATCCTCAAACTCCTGGGCTCAAGCGATCCTCCTGTCTCAGCCTCCCAATTTTTTAAAAAATTAGCCAGATGTGGTGGCACATGGCTGTAGTCCCAGCTCTTCGGGAGGCTGAGGCAAGAGGATTGCTTGAGCCCAGGCATCTAGGCATTTGAAGTTGCAATGAGCTATGAGGATGCCACTGTATTCTAGCCTGGGCAATGGAGCAAGACTGTCAAAAATAAAAATAAAAAAGGAAACAATGTCTACTAGATGCTAGGAATTAAGGTTATAAAATGGAATCTAATTCAAAAACACAATTTATGCTCTTGGCAAGATAGAACTGGTGACAGGTATCTCTAACAACAGTTTCAATCAGTTTCTTTCTAGTATAAGAACAGGCGTGCACCACCATGTCCAGTAGTTTTTTTTATTATTGTTGTTGTTCTTTGTAGAGATAGGGTTTCGCTGTGTTGCTCAGGCTGGTCTTGAACGAATGCCTGGCCTCAAGCAATCCTCCCTCCTCAGCCTCCCAAAGTGCTAGGATTACAGAAGTGAGCCACCATTCCCAGTCTCTTACCCAATTTTTAAACTTAGAATTTCAAATTATTTTAAAGTGGCTCCCCCAAAATGTACAAGCTTCAGGCTACACAAAATTGAATCTTTCCCTGTTCAAGCTGTCATTTTGTAGCCCTGCATATTCATGTGTTCAACGAATTGTTACTGAGTGTTTGCAATGTGACAGCCACTGTGCTAGACACTGAAAATACATTAGTGAAGATGGGCAGGATCACTATGCTCATAAACTTTATAGTCTATAGCGTTTCCCTATATCCACCAACACAGAAAATCCAGGGGAAGGGAGAAAATTTGTAAGTGCCCTAGATAATTATTATAATGAAGCAAGCATGGTAGACACAGACAGCTTGAAGTTTCAACTCCACCATTTCCCTGACTGACTTGGTTCCTGACTCAATTATAACCATACTCAGAGACAAGAATGTAGTTCTGCAGATTATATGGTATCCTGTAAGCTGATATAGGCCCTGGGTTACTACAGAGCTATAGCATTTCCTACATTCATTCACAATTTTTTTCAATCTATATGACTCCTCAGGTTGACAGACATTTATTGGAAGTCTGTTAGACTGGCCAGGCATGGTGGCCCACACCTGTAATCCCAGCACTCTGGGAGGCCAAGGAAGAAGTATCACTTAGGGGTAGGAGTTTGAGACCAGCCTGAGAGACATAGTAAGACACTATCTCTACAGTTTTTTTTTTTTTTTTTAAATTAGCCAGGCTTGGTGGTACATGCCTATAGTCCCAGCTACTCAGGAGGCCTAGTTAAGAGAATTGCGCGAGTTCAGGCATCCAGGCATTTTAAATTACAGAGAGTTATGATGATGCCACTGTACACTAGCCTGGGCAACAGAGCAAGACTCTGTCGGAAAAAAATAAATAAATAAAGGAAAAGGTCTACTAGATACTAGGAATTAAGGTTATAAAATAGAATCTAATTTAAAGACGCAATTTATGCTGTTGGCAAGGTAGAACTGGTGACAGATACCTCCAAAGATGATTTCAGCCAGTTCCTTTCTAGTATAAGTATGAGCATTATGCTGCTCATACTATCAAATGGTGGACTCTAAATTCCCCTCCCAATGAATCTGGGCCAGCAGACCAATAGAACTTGACTGACAGAATTCAGCAGAAGGAATATCTTGAGATTTCCTAGGCTACATGGTAAGAAGCTTTACAGCCGCTGTGTCTCATCTAGGAATGCTTGAAAGATACTATCTAAAAATTCCAACTACATTGAGTCCATGATGTGAAAAAGTTCACGTTAGCCATATGGAGAAGCCACAGGGAGAGAGAAATTCCTGGCAAAGACCAGCTGTTCCAGTGGAGACACCAGACACATCTGTGAAGAATCCTTGGTTGGCCAGTCCCAGCTGATATCTGACTGCATCCATATAAGATACTGTAAGGGACAAACTCACAAGACCACGAAAAATAATAATAAACTTGCTTTAAGGTATTACATCTTAAGCAATAAATAGATAACTGAAATGGATCATAAACAATTATTTTGATAAGATATAGCTAGTTTCCTGACCAAAGTGATGAACAATGGGAATAGAAAGGAGAGATACTTATTCCAGCCTAAGCAGAGGAATAAGGGGGAGAAGAAAGAGGAGATATATGAAAAGAAGATAGGGAAAACTCTCTGAAGGACATATCTGAGCTGTTTAAAAGGATGAGGAAGGAGTAAGTCAAATAGTGGAGAAGAAAGTGTATTACAGGAAGAAGTAACACTATAAGCAAGGCTCAGAAGTGTGACCAAAAAAGGTGATTCAGATAAATTGATATACTGATACATGCAATTCAGAATTACTAGAATATAAAGTTCAGAGTGGTGTGTAACATGGTTGGAGAAGTAGTCAGAGGTTGGCCCTTGGACAGGTTTAAATGCCATGCTGAGGAATTTGAACACTATCTTGTGGTCTCAATGTTATGCCTCCTAAATTGTAGAGGACATGGAGTATGAAAAGCCATAAGATGAACATGATGTATTTTTCTGGAGAGTCTATCATATTTAATGGCAACTTATTTAATGTATTATGTCTATATTTAAGAAAACACAAATATATTAAGGTTTAGAATACCACGTTGACTGAGTTTTAGATATAATTCAAGAGATTTCAAAGCGGAGGGCTACCTGTGTTAAAGTTACTGGTTAGCTCCTTGGAAGTATCATCTTACCCTCTCCTATCGTCACATCTCTGGGGAAGTTTCACAAGGTAATGAGGAACCACTAACGGAATATGGGAAGATTCTTCATTTCCTGATTTGATCTATATGGAACAGTGTAACCCTTGCCAGCCCCTCATACAGGGTCCAAACCTTGTCTCTTGGATCACTAATTCCTTGTCATGTGGTAGATTTCCCAGAACCAAGTTCTATCTCCTACCCAAATGAAAAATGACCACACGGGAGATTTCCATTGCTGCAGTTCACCTATCTGAAGTCTCTTGTAGCATGACATCAGCCTGGGTTTGCTTAGCCCTATGATTTAAATTACTGCCACTCTCTTCGGGCCAATCTTTACAGCTAAGATTATTTCCCAGATCCAGACTGCCATTTTCCAGCTTTCTCCCTGACAACTGTTGAGTTTCCTACATGCCTTACAAGTGAACCTGCACAATACTTTGCAATTGCAAAGAGTTTATTTTTATTTAGAGATGTATTTTGTAGGGGGTTTTGGATAAGCTAAACCGCTTCTCCAAGTCTCATTTTAAAATTTGTAATATGAGAAGGTAAAAGTAAAGAAACTCTGAGCCTTAAAGTTCAACATGTTAAAAATTATTCTGACCAATGATTTAAATACTCTGACAAGATAGATCAAGATGATAAACTAAGCTCATCAATCTGTTTTTCTTTACAGAAAAAAGTCCTCAGGAAAAAAAATAAATCTCGTAGCTTTTACTTAGAACATGAATAGGTTCTCTTGGCAGATTGCAATTTTAAGGAATCCATAAAAGCACAAGCAGACAGAATCAGATTAATACTTAAAAAAGGATTCCTACAAAGTTGAGAGTCGATCGAGAGTTTCCATTCATTCATGTATCGATTCAGATAACATGTAGAAAGTGCCTATTAGGTGCCAGGCACTGTTTTAAGTACTAAGGATATCTGACTGCATCCATATAAGAGACTATAAGGGAAAAACTCACAGGCCCACGAAAAATATAATAAACTACTAAGTGCTAAGGATATCACAAGGAACAAAATCAAGTCCCGATCTTCTTTTTTCTTTTCTTATTTTTCTATTTCAAAATACTAAAGCAGTACAAGTGTTTTTGTTACATGGATGAATAGAATAATGCTGAAGTCAGAGCTTTTAGTGTGCCCATCACCAGAGTAGTGTACATTGTGTACCCAATCCCTAATCCCCCTCACAAGCTCCCGTCTTCTTAGTTTCCAATGTCCTTTATACCACTATATGACCTTGTATATCCATCATTTAGCTCCCACTTATTAGTGAGAATGTGTGGTGCTTCTTTTTCCATTCCTGGAATACTTTGCTTAGGATAATGTTCTCCAGTTCCATCCAAGTTGTTCCAAAAGGCATTATTTCATTCCCTTTTATGGCTGATTAGTACTTCATGGCACATACATACACAACATTTTCTTTCTCCACTCGTGAATTGATAGGCACGTAGGTTGATTTTATATCTTTGCAATTGTGAATTGTCCTGTAATAAACATTTGGGTGCAAGTGTATTTTTGATATAATGATGTCCTTTGGGTAGATACTCAGTAGTGGAATGCTGGGTCAAATGGTAGGTCTAGCTTTAGTTCTTTGAGAAATATCCATACTGTTTTCCATAGAGGTAGTACAAATTTACAGTCTTACCAATAGCATATAAGCATTCCTTTGTCACTGCATCCATGAGAACACCTATTGTTTTTGGATTTTTTTTTGAGACAGAGTCTCGCCCTGTTGCCTGGGCTAGAGTGCCGTGGCATCAGCCTAGCTCACAGCAACCTCAAACTCCTGGGCTCAAGCAATCTTCCTGCCTCAGCCAGGAAGTAGCTGAGACTACAGGCATATGCCACCACACCTGACTAATTTTTTTTCTATTTTTAGTTGACTGGCTAATTTCTTTCTATTTTTAGTAGACACAGGGTCTCACTCTTGCTGAAGCTGCTCTTGAAGTCCTGACCTCAAGCGATCCTCCTGCCTCAGCCTCCTAGAGTGCTAGGATTACAGGTGTGAGCCACCACACCTGACCTTGGTTTTGGATTTTTTAAAATGGTCATTCTAACAGGTAAGGTAGTATCTCATGGTGGTTTTAATTTGCATTTCTCTGATGGTAGTGATGTTGAACATTTTTCCATGTGTTTGTTGGCCATTTGACTATCTTCTCTTGATAAAATTCTGTTCATGTTTTAGCATCTGTTGTTTTGGCACTTTTTAATAAAAGCCATTCTCACTGGAGTTAGGTGATATCTCATTGTGGTTTTGATTTGCATTTCCATGATGATTAGAGATATCAAGCATTTTTTCATAAGCTTATTGGCCAATTAGTCTATCTTCTTTTGAAAAGCTTCTGTTCATGTCTTTTGCCCACTTTTTAATGGGGTTGTTTGATGTTTTCTTGCTCATTTACTTGAGTTATTTGTAATTCTGGTTATTAGCCCTTTATTAGTAGGTTGTTTGCTGTATTGATTGCTTCCTTGACTATACAGAAGCTTTTTAATTTAATCAGGTCCGATTTATTTATTATTGTTATTGCTGTGAGATTGCCTTTGGAGGTCTCTTCTTCATAAATTCTTTGCCTAGGCCAATATCTATGAGAATTTTTCAGACCTCTTCTAGAATTTTTATAGTTTTATGCCTTAGGTTTAAGTCTGTTATACATCTTGAATTAATTTTGTGACCAGTAATGGGTGTGGATCCTGTTTAAGTCTTCTACCTGTGGCTACCGAGTTTTCCCAGCACCATTTATTGAATAGGGATTCTTTTCCACAGTGTATGTTTTCATCTGATTTGTCAAAGATCAGATGGCAACATGAGGGTGGTTTTATAGCTGCGTTCTCTGTTCTGATCCATTGGTCTATGTCTCTTTTCTTGTGGCAGTACTATGCTCTTTTAGTTACTATAGCTTTGTAGTATAGCTTGAAGTCTGGTAAACTGATGGCTCCTGATATGTTCCTTATGCTTAAGGTTGCTTTGGCTATTCCGGGTATTTTCTGATTCCATACAAAGTGTAGAATTATTTTCTTTAGATCTGCAAAAAAAAGAAGTTGGCATTTTGATGGGATTGCATTGAATCTGTAAATCACATTGGGTAGTGTAGACATTTTAACAATGTTGATTCTGCTGATTCATGAGCATGATATGTTTTTCCATTTGTTTACATCCTCTGCTGTTTCCTTCCTCAGTGTTTGATTGTTCTCCCTGTAGAAGTCTTTCACCTTCTTAGTTAAATATATTCCTAGGTATTTTATTTTCTTTGTTACTCTTGTGAAAGATATCGAGTCCTGGATTTGATTCTCAGCTTGCCTGTTGTTCATGTATGGGAATGCTACTGATTTCTGTACATTGATTTAGTAGTCTGAGACTTTGCTGAATTTATTTATCAATTCTAGGAGTCTCTAGGCAGAATCTTTGGTGGTTTCTAGACATAAGATCATATCATCAGCAAAGAGTGGTAGTTTTACCTCTTCTTTCTCCATTTGGATTACCTTGATTTCCTTCTCTTGCCTGATTGCTCTGGCTAGGACTTCCAGCACTATGTTGAACAGATGTAGTGACAGTGGGCAGTCTTGTCTGGTTCCAGTTCTAAGAGGGAATACTTTCATTTTTTCTCCATTCATTATGATGATGGCTGTGGGTTAGTCATATATGGCTTTTATAATATTGATATATGTTTCATCTATGCCTATTTTTATAAGAGTTCATATCATAAAAGAGTGCTGAAATTTGTCAAATGCTTTTCTGCATGCATTGAGAGGATCATGTAGTCTTTATTTTTGCTTCTATTTATGGTGAATCACATTTATAGATTTGCATATATTGAACCATCCTCGCATCTCTGGGGTGAAGCCCACTTGATCGTAGCAGATTATTTTTTGATGTGCTGCTGAATTCAGTTTGCTAGGATTTTATTCAGGATTTTTGCATCTATATTCATAATGGATATTGGTCTGTACTTTCTTTTTTTTTTGTGGTGTCCTTTCTTGGCTTTAGTATCTCAGTGATATTGGCTTTGTAGAATGAGTTGGGGATAATTCCTTTCTTCTCTGTGTTATGACATAATTTCTGCAGTATAGGTATCATTCTTCTTTGTAGGTAAAATTTGGCTATGAAACTATCTGGCCCAGGACTTTTTTTTTTTGGAAGATTTTTTTTTTATTGCTGCTTCAATTTTGTTACTTGATATTGGTCTGTTCAGGAGTTCTATTTGTTCCTGATAGAGCCTAGGCAGGTTGTGTGTTTCCAAGAACTTGTCCATTTCCTCAATGTTTTCAAATTTATATGCATAGAGATTTTTATAGCATTCAGAGATGATATTTTGTATTTCTGTGGTATCACTTGTAATATCTACCTTTTCACTTCTGATTGAGCTTATTAGGGTGTTTTCTGTTTCTGGCTAATCTAGAGCAAGGAATGCTGATTTTGTTTATCTTTTCAAAGAACCAACTTTTTATTTCATTCATCTTCTGTATAATTCTAAGGTTATCAATTTTATTAGTTCTGCTCTTTTCTTCTGCTGGGTTTGGGATTGGTTTGCTCTTCCTCTTCCAATTCCTTGAGACAGTTAATTAGATTGTTGAATTATGAGCTTTCTGTCTTTTGGATGCAGCCATTTATGGCTATCAATTTTCCTCTTATGAATGCTTTTGCTGAATCCCACAGATTTTGATAACTTTTGTCATTTAGTTCAAAGACTCTTTTGATTTTCATCTTATTTCCTCCTTGACCCAATAATCATTCAGCAGTAGGTTGTTTAATTTCCATGACTTTGTGTAGAGTTGAGTGCTTCTGTTGGAATTGATTACTAATTTTATTCCACTGTGGTATGACAAGATACTTAGTATAATTTCCATTTTTTTAAATGCATTGAGATATGTTTTGTGGCCTAAGATATGGTCAATCTTAGAGAATGTCCCATGAGCTGATGAGAAAAATGCATATTCAGTGATTTGGGGGTAGAATATTCTGTAAATATCTGTTAGGCCCATTTATTCTAGAGTTCTGTTTAAGTCCATTGTTTCTTTGCTTATCTTCTGCTTGGAGGATCTGTCCTATTCTGTCAGTGAGGTGGTGAAGTTCCTGGCTAGTATGATGCTGCTGTTTATCATTTTGTTTACATCCAATAGGGTTTGCTTTATGAACCTGGGTGTACCTGTGTTAAGTGCATAAATATTTGGGATTGTTATGTCTTCTAGTTGAATTGTTCCCTTCACTATTATATAATGACCATCTTTGTCTTTCCTTACTTTTGCTGATTTGAATTCTATGTTATCTGACATAAGAATGGCAACATCATCTTTCTTTTGGTTTCCATTTGCATGGAATATTGTTTTCCGTCCTTCACCTTGAGTCTGAATGAATCCTTGTGGGTTAAATGTGTTTCCTGAAGACAGCAGATATTTGGCTTATATTTTTTTATCCTTTAATCCAGCCAATGTCTCTTGAGTGAAGAGTTCAATCCATTGATATTTATTGAAAAAATTTATAAATGGGATTGATTTCTGTTCGTCCTGTTAAGTAGAAATTTATTGCTTTGTTTTACTTCTTCAGCCATTGTGGTATCTGTGCTCTGACCTTTATTTTTGTGTGGTTTTATATTGGTGGATGTCTATTGTACTGATCTGTGTATAATGCAGTTTTGGTCTTGACAAATACCCTCAGTGTTTGCTTGTCTGAGAAAGACTTTATTTCTTCCTCATATAAGAAACTTAGCTTTGCAGGATACAAAATTCTAAGTTGGGCATTATTCTGTTTGATAAGACTGAGAATGGGGACTCAATCATTTATGGTTTGTAAGGTCTCAGTTGAGAAGTCTGCAGGTAGTCTGAGCAGTTTTCCTTTGTAAGTTGCCCGTTGCTCTCACCTTACATCTATAAACGTGCCTCTTTTGTGTTTACTTTGACCTGTCTAATGACTACGTGTCATGGTGATTTCCACTTCATGGTGAATCTCCCAGGGGTCCTTTGAGCGTCTTGAACCTGGATATCTAGATTTCTAGCAAGACCAGGGAAATTTTCTTTAATTAGTGTCTCAAACAGGTTTTCCAACCCTTGTGTATTTTCTTCTTTGCCCTCATGGATGTCTATGATTCTTATATTGGGCCTCTTTACATAGTCCCATATTTCTTGTCAGTTTTGCTCATTCCTCTTGTTTCTCAGACCTTTTTCTATGACTGACTTGTTTAACTCAAAGGTGTTGTTTTCAAGCTCTGAGATTAATTCTTTTCCCTGATCTAGCCTATTCTTAAGGCTTTCCACTGTGTTCTGTATTTCCTTCAATGAATGTTTCATTTCCAGAAGTTCTGTTCGATTTTTTTTAATAATTTGATTTCCTTAGTAAAGTTTTCATTCATTTTCTGCATTATTTTTTTGGTGTTTTTATGTTGGGTTTGTATTTTCTCTTGTATTTCATTGAGCTTCATAAGAATCCATATTCAAAATTCTTCATCTGTCATTTCAATCTTTTCATTTTGGTTCATATGCATTGTTAGGGAGTTATTGTTTTCTTTTGGTAATGTCCTTTCAGTCCGATTTTTCATGTTTCTGGAGTTCTTTTGATGATTCCTTCTCATCTGGACTCTTAGTCAAGACCTAGGGGTGCCAGGCCTAGCTTATAGGGCTGTCTTCAGGTCCCTGAGGATTGATCCCTGAGTATGCCAGGGAGAGGAATGCTGGTCCTGAGTTCCCCATGGGGTGTTCTAGCAGGTTTGGTGTACCTCTCGGGTTACCCCTGACCTACTGTCTTCACCTTGTCTGAACAGTATGTAGTGAATTAGGTTCCCCAGCTTATTCTTGGTGACAGTGGGTGGTACTCGTGAGTGTGAATCAGCCACACCCTGTTTGCTTGAGTTGGAAGACACTATGATGGGCTATATCATTGCTCTCCCTCTCATTGGTTGATGTTTTTGTGATAGAGCCAGCTGCCGAGACATTCTTTTGTGTCTGTGGTAGACTCTGTTCCCCCATGTGGAGTATTTGAGTGCTGTAAGCTTTAGGAGGGACTCTATATCTCCCAGGGGGTTTCTTGGTCTCCACCACCACCAAGGTCAGGGGAGAAGCAAGGCAGTTTGTGGCTAGGTTGTGTGAGCCTGAAAGACTTTGCAAAGCCTCAGTGGCACTCAGATATTGGTTTTCCAGCCACTAGGGGAAGCTACTGGTAGAAAGGTAAGGGCAAGTTCTCCAAAAATGGGAGGGCTGTTCATGGGGGAGGGGCCTAAACACTTGTATGCTAAGGCACTGGCCTGGGTTCTTTCTGCACTTATCCAGTAGCACAGTTTTTGTTTGGGGATGGGTAGGCACTCCCCCAAATGGCCACTCCTTGGATCCCCACACATCCTATAAGATTGAGTCAGTAAATACTATAAAGGGCATGCAAATTGACTTCCCTGTCAGTAGGTGGTGCTGGCTCAAAGGAACAAGCTGCAATGTGTGTTTTTTTTTTTTTTTTTTTTTTTTTGAGACAGAGTCTCACTCTGTTGCCCAGGCTAGAGTGAGTGCCGTGGCGTCAGCCTAGCTCACAGCAACCTCAAACTCCTGGGCTCAAGTGATCCTCCTGCCTCAGCCACCTGAGTAGCTGGGACTACAGGCATGTGCCACCATACCTGGCTAATTTTTTTCTATATATTTTTAGTT